>OMNM01034264.1:0-21665 GCA_900302745.1 Parablennius parvicornis | reverse complement strand
TTACGGTACCGCCTCTGCTGTCGGTCCAACCAACTTGACAACATGCCGCTTTCAAAGAGTCAAGTCACATCGCTGCAACTTTCCACCCGCGTCTGGATTTAGAGGCTTTTTATCTGCAGCGTTTCCTCAGCGGAAACACAAAACACCACATGGTCGCTGCGAAATCCTGAAATGTGGACTCACCTGGTACCTGGTCTGTAGGTTTGAGGAAGAACCGCGACTTTCGTACAGGCTTCACTTTTTAATTTTTTGACTGGGTCATTTATCTTGGATTTTACTACAATGGGAGTTCTATGGACGTACTGCTTTTTCCTCCTGGCTTGGTGCTGCGGCGGCTTTGGACTCGGACGCGCAAACAAATGCGATGAAGTGCGCAAAGTTTTTCAACTCAGGCAGATGGGACCAAATCAGTTACTTCCTTCAAGTCCCAGACCAGGTATGTTAATAGATTTACCAGGCTGATTTCAGGGACACCCACAAAACCACAGAGCAATACAAATGATTATTTATTAAACGAATAACCAATCAACATACCAACCCGCAGAGGGAAATTCATGTATTTTTCCTTTGGAGATCATTAACTGCTTTGTTGCTGTGAACCTGTCATTTCCAGGCTACTTTAAACACTCTTTGAAGTCCCAGAAAACGCACCTTCTTGAACCCATTTCAAGGGTGTGTGTGTAGTTATGATAATGATACAGAGTGTAGAAGAAGTGACTTGATGCTGCATCTATTTGTCTGACTGTTATTTTTTTCCCCAAAAAGAAATCACTCAGTATTCAAATGAAATTCGAGCCCATCCTTGTTATAGATTTATATTCAATCTCAGGGTATCTACTGGAATTACTGTTCAGCAGCTTGTTGGATTCATGTATCTGAGTGAAACCCTTCAAGCTGGATTCAAGGGGCAAGTTTAAATCGAAAAAGCCTATAAAAGCACCACTCCCTATCTTCATTACATTATTACCAGCAGTGCCTAGGCTAAGTTATGCTATTTTAACCCCCTGACACAGGATCTAATGCTTCTGAGATTACTTGTTGGTCATGATGAAAAAGTACCTCTCCTCCCTCCCTTGGGTGTTTACAGCAGATAAGTGGCTTGCAGGGATAAACAGGAATTATTTTGTGTAAAGTTAGGTAAACTAGGCTTCACTTAGCTTGCTGCACGCCACCCATGATAATTCAGTACAAGATTTTGAGAATTATGGGTGTGGATGTTTCATGTGGGCCGTCATTGAGTGGATGGCTTGCTCCTGCTGCTCTTCTCTGTGCTCCTCTTGGAAAAGTAAATCCTAATGGTGTTGACTACCATCCTGCCACAAACTGCTCCCTATAAACTTCCTCAGCCCGTTCCCCCACCGCTGCTGCTGTGAGAGAGCCGATTCTATTGACAGAAATACCTTGAAATGCCTCCTAAACCTCTAACTAACCCTTATAATGCCATCACCACTCCTGCTCCCCGAATGAGCCTGTGTGGATTTAAGCCTTTTTGCTGTTTCACTTCAGACCTGGAAAGTACTTTCTCTGAGATAACTTGTGTGCAGCAGGGGCCTCTTTTAGTTTAAGGGATGATAAGCTCCTAAGATTCAGAGGCTGCTAACCCCCGTAAAAAAATGTGTGCTACTGTTTTCAAACTGCTAAATTGCTGACCTTTCTACAAACAGCAGACAGATAAAGGCTTCACAAGTCCAAAGGCATCTTGATGTGGAGAAGATGCATTGTTTCTTTGATTCATTTAGATCATAACGCTGGGGAATCAGATGGAATGAGACATAGTAGATACATCAGTGAGATTTTAAAAGTCATCTATAACTGGGTCTAGTTGGGTAAAAAAAACTTGCCCTCAGAAATTCTAAGAATCTGAGAGAGAGAGTCGTTTCCATTCCGGACACTGCCTGTCTGATAAGAGGTGCCAAGAAGTCTTCAGTTTAGATCAGAACTCAGACGGTCAGAGGTCTACCGCCAGGGCCTAAAAAAAAAACAACAAAAAAAACCGCTGCTGTCTGTTGTGCTGGAAGTGGGAATAGTTTCAGGAAGCTTTAAGGTTAAAAAATGCGAGACTCAGGGCCACTTTCATGTTGTCTTATCTGGAGGACTTTGAATTCCTCCACGTGTGCCATCGCCTCCTCTGCTCCCTCCTCGCTCTTGAACCTCGCAGGGAGCTGATAGTGTCTCTGGCAACAGCCCCGCACTCTCTGCCTCGGCATGTCTGAGAGCCTTTTGCAGAGTTTTGGTCGCTTTTAAGATGTTTTCATTGTCCCGTATGTGAGCAGATTGCTTACATTTGCTCATAGTGGAAAACTGAAGACCTCAGTTAGAGTGACGCGATAATGCCTTGACTCTGATTTTACCACATGATCTGGAGGTTTTGATTTTGCTGCGTCACGAGGGCTTTTCTTTTTTAAAGTTGTGCACTGCTGGAAAAACAACTATTGTTTGTCTTTTTATTTTACTTTATTGTAGGAACATCAACTATTATGACTGGGGAAAACACTCAGACATAACAGTAGGCATTTCACATATGATAAATGTCTTGATATACCTTTATGCTTTGAAACGGTAGCTCTATTAATCTTTCCCTTGAAACACGTCTGACCAATAAAATGGTAATTATCGACTCACACATTGCCTTCAAACTTTGTTTTATTATTCCTCCCAGAGGATCAAGTCTGCTGACTTCAGCTTTGTCCTGATTTTTAATCACGTGTCACCTTCAGGTTGACATTTATGGTGTTTACTGAACAGTTATCAGGTAGATCAACAAACATTTTGGTTCAAAAGTTCACATTTCTCTCAGATTCATTTTCTTTTACTACCATCAGAAAACAAAATCTAATTAAAATACATGTAAAACACTCATATTATCCCTAAATTGAAGTGTGAATGTTTGTGTTAAATGTTAACGTGCAGGAATGGCAAACTCGAGAATGATTCACAGGAGTCATTGGGATAAACGTAGCATTTCAGTGTGAGCTAAAAGCTCACATTTAGCTTCCCTCGATGCCTCAGGACAGCTTCACATACATAGCTGCAGGTGTGAGTCTTGTTCATTCGCTGATAAATCGAGGGCAACTGCTCGTCAGTTTCAAGAGTCTATCACACGGATAATACAGAAGACAGGTAGACTGAGCACTCCTTCATACCTCTGGGCAGTTTCGGGTGTCAAATCCGTCTGATTTGCTTGTCATTGGAATGTGGGAAGGTAAGTGGGGCACATTTAATACAGCAGGGGAATCTATAACCTTGGCTAATGGCAACAGATTTGAGTCATCTTTTTGTTCACCAGAAAAACAAATATATGGTGGTGATTATTGACATTCTCAAAGTTTCACAATGTCTTACTTTGAGGGTATTTAACCAAATCCTAAGGATTTCTCTTTCAAAGAATGGGCTTTTTGATGACAGAGTCTTCAGTCTTTTTTTACTTGTGTTCTGTTGTAATTAGTTACATAATCAAAAAAACATAGCAAATTGCAAACAGTGCCACTGCTGATTCTGCTCGACATTCAAGATGGGAGAACTGTTTATTTGACTGGACTGATTCTACATTTTTTCAATTTTTGTGATAACATTTAATGATTATATATCACACAGACTTTAGCTGTCCAATATACAGCAGTCGTTTTCTGTGTTTTAAGATTGTCCATCTCCTTTTTACATTGAAAAAAAAAACCCTTGACGGTGCCCCATTATATCTCTAAATTCACTTGATTAGTTTCTTCTGGCATTATGATGTTATCATATATTCTCTTTAAGCAACTTCACACAGAAAAAAATACATAAGGCTTTACTTACAGTCAAGAATACGTTTTTGTTTCTTCAGATTTTTGAAAACAGAAAGATTTTCATCAGTGCATGCCTTGGATCTCTGACCCGTCTCTTACAGATTTCTTGAATTAATTAACATGTAGTTGAAATATCTCATATTCAGATTGTCTTGCATTGACTAGGACAGGCTCCAGCATCTAAAACTCAACTGGATAAACCAGATAAAGTAGTTGGATGGCTGGATGGATTTCGATTTACTAAAGCTCCTCTAAACTTTTCACATTGCCCTAGAGGTGCAAAAGGGAAAAAAAAAAAAAAAAAATCAAAACTTAGCGACTTTCCTTTTTGTTTTATTTCTATCCTTTGTTCACAAAGTTTTAAGATGATATTTTATCTTGATGACTCTCAGGTTCAGACCTCCAGGTGTGCACGTCCAAGAACTTGACGTGCTGCACCAAAAAGATGGAGGAGAGATACCAGCTGGCAGCTCGACGGGACATCCAGAACATCCTCCAGACATCCAGCTCCAGCCTCAAGTTTCTCATATCGCGCAACGTGGCTGCTTTTCAAGGTAAGATCTGATTGCTCTGTGCGTGTGTAGACATCACAGCAGTGACTTCATGCACACGTGTGCCGGGTGCCAATGTTTGTCATGATATCATATGTGTATAAATGTTTGTGAGTATTTTTCGAGCTGAAGTATACATTTAGGGTTTGTGTGGGTGCTTTGCAAAAACAGTGGATGAGTCAGCGTGCGTGTGTGAGGCTCCACTTCAGGCCAAACAGAGCCATGTCTGTCCTTCCAGATCTACCGCCACATCTGATCTTGAGATTAGATAGGTTTGCTGTTACTGCTGGAGGCTCGGCCGGCCGTCTGGAGGGCTAAATCTTTGTCCCGGATATGTTCAGGGGACTTTTACTAACAACTCTCTTCCTGTGTAAGGTGTCCTGCTAAATATTCTCAAATCAAAACCTTCAGTTGTCCCCTATAATTAAAGAATTGGAAAATGGTTATTTCATGACAGGCATATTCTGAATTCGCTGAAATGGACATCCATCTCTGCATTGGTGTTGTTTTCCATTCCTCTCCATCCTTTCACTCAGCAATGCTTTACAGGTAGAAACTTGCCTCTCTTGCTATGCTCTCCCTGCCCAGTGTGGGATGTTTTCTTTAACTCTAGCTGATAGCCGTCACATGGTGGCTCAAACGGGTGGGCAACAAATACAGAGCTTATGACTTGAATGTACAGTCTCAGACATATAATTAAGCCAATTGACTTTAACGATGCCTCTCGGTTTAAAGACGTGGCTCTTATCCTCCACCTAAACTCAAACAATTTCGAGGAGAGTCTCATGTGATCACTGTGTTTTAGTTGCGGTCTTCAGGGGCAATGGTCTGTTTTCTGTTGTTGTCAGATTTATTCATGTGCCTGCTCACTCTCTGAAGTTGACATAAAAAAAAATGACAGCAGCATTTCTTCTCTGGTTTATAATGTGTGGCAAATCTGAAGAAGCTTTAACACAATGTTGTAAGCACTGCCGACATCCTGAAAGAAAAGCTCCCCGACCCTTTCTGTGACACTGCATTATTTGCTTTACAACTAAGTTACAGATGTATAATTGAAACTACCTAAACACCTAGTTTTTATTCTAAAAAAGACTGAAGGAGTAAGAAAAAAAAAGTGTTTTTATCGTGGCATCTTTTCATTTACAGTTCAGGGACACAGTTGACAGTCTAGGACAGGGTTGGGCAAATCATTTTCCAGAGGGGACATTTTAAAAAACAAGCACTGCTGTGGAGGGCTAAACCATAAATTAAACTAAATTCTGCCCAATACCATTGTATTCCTTGATTAAAAGTTGCATGTTGCATGGTTTTGATAAGCGACTGGCTCTTCACTATTCCAGATCTTATGTTTTTGTTTGCCAGTTGTAACACAGAAATCTGTTCCACACAAACTAAGGCTTTACCTTAAACTTCAGAAAAGAACTCATGAAATGTCTGTCCACACCTCGATTAAAACACCTGCATCAATATAATTTATTCTCATGAGCCTACATTTTCAGGATCGTTAGCTCTGGTTTCTAACACAGTGAAGAGTGGCATACAGTAGGTAAACACAACCAATGCACATTGATGTCAATGAAAGCAGCCGTTTTCAAAATAATAATCAAAGCAGTTTGGTGCATGGACCATTTACACAAACTTTCTTTGGATTCGTGATTTCTGATTGAACTCTCTTGGAGCAGTAGAAGACAACCAGCGGCAGTATGGTTCCAGAGATCACCTGCTCCGATCTAGAGAGTAATTATGGATGCAGTAGGCTGCATTTGTGAACAAACTAAAAATACATCCAGGCCTACAATCATTGTTAGCAAGGATGATGACTCCCTGAGGCACAAAAAAAAAAAAAAAAACTTGCACTACATTTGACTTTGATCAGACAGACAGCTTTCATTTAAAGGTTTCAGTCACCGTTCTTTTGAGGATGGGAAAAGTACACTACGTCACCACCTTTATCCTCAGATGTGCATTCAGAGCAGACCTGGGATTTAAAAGGCCTTAGAGCCACATGAGGACCTCTCGTTGTCACTGACCGAGAAATCGAAAGATTTTAGGAATCAAAAGACACATGATGCAAAGACTACAACTGCTTTGCTTTAATCGGGGAAATGGTAGCTTTTATGTCGTTCAGCTTTGTGGGTTTATGTTTACCCAAGTTCATTGTGTTGACTAAAGTCAAACAATTGCTACCACATATTGATACGGAATGAAGGGTGCAAACATGACATATGGATTTAAGTACCTATTAATGTTTTAAAGGTAAAGTGGTGTCTTTAATGTGTAGAGAACAAATTGCAATATTCCTAATTTGAATCTTCAGAAATATTAAGCAAAATATAAAAAAATGTAATATGCAGAACAGTAGCATTTGAAACTGGGAGAACATCCTGCTTTTTATTGAGAAATATTTTCATTTTTATAACATTTAGTTGACCTCATGTCCTAGTTCATCATGTGACTCCATAACATTATTAATTGCCAACCCCTGATTCTAGGAGCCTTTTTGTCTTCTCGCCACCTCTGAAAACATCTCATAACAACCAAGGTACTGAGGACTTTGGTGACGCAGGGCAATAAGTCAAACAAGGCTTCAGGAGCCGGTCACTGTTCGAAAATGTAGTCAAACTGAGTTGCACTCACATAGCTTCGCCTGTGGAATGGCAGTCAGTGTGCGATCCTGCCAAACCAAACAGAGTTCCCTGTCAACATCGGCTCCCATCAGTCAACAAACATTGGCGGCTGCTTCCAACATCCAGGCTGTATAATACAAGTGGCAACAGACGTTCAGTCATTCAGGCTGCATATTGGAGCCACAGCTGTAGCGTTACGGCTCTGAATATTGCAATTATTAAACAATAATAGATCATTACTAAGCAGCTTTTGTGAAAATCCTTTCTTGGTTTCACTAAAAGAACAAGGAGACACTGCAATGAAAGAAAAGTCACATCATTATTTCAACAGATCTGAGATGTTGGCAAACAACTAGAGCTAAAACACTAGGAGCCTCATCTACGAAAGTTTTGCATGTGTAAAAACAAGGTCAATGTGATATTGTGGACAGGCAAGTGGAAGCTGATCCATTAACAACATACACTGCTAATTAAGTCTGGATATTGATATAAAATGTCGATTGTGCCTTCTGGATTGTACAAAATACAGGGAACAGTTTATAAGTGATGAATTTACAACGTGCAAGATGATATACAATGACTGAAAAGCTTTTGAAAAGGTCCTGGAAATCTGTTGAGCCTTCAGGTGGGCTGCTGCTGCTGCTGCTGCTGCTGCTCAGCTGGCTAACCACAACTTTTGTTTGTGCACTTCAAGATTTTCTGACTTGTACCTCAGATTCTGACTTTGTGATGGATCATCTCCCATATTCACATTTTTTAGCTGTTATGATCCAGTGTATTTAATAAATCAAATACATTTAATAGCTTTGTGCATACACTCGTCTCTTTCGATCACTCCGTGGTGATCATTTGCAACTGAACACAGAAACTGATATTGATTCCAGCTTTTTGTTTTGATGTAAACCGTCTCAAGCAAGCAAATCCATTTTTGAATGTTCCTATTTGCCGGTGATATCGCTCATGGTGTAATTCTTAGTAATTGTCTGTAAATTGCAGGTCCTTAACCTTTCTTTTGTGTTAATTCCCCTTAGTCACTCGTGACACTGTACTTACTTTTGATTCTGAGAAAAAATGCATTACTATATTTGTTTGTCAAGTCTAGTGAAGTCAACTTTATTTATAGAGCACTTTAAAACAGCTGTGGCTTAAGCCAAAGTGCTTCACATAATAGACAAGATAAAAATTACAATAGAAGAGTAAAAACAGTAAAATACAGTAAAACAAACCATAAGATTGACAACAATAAAACCAACATTACCACATTACTTCCATTTACTTACTGCAAAAACATGACCTACTGCATTGGCTCAAGGAAGCAAGTAAAACTTGTGCCTGGAGAAGGTTGGGGTGGATGTATGGGTTGTATGTGGGACATACATAGGACACAATAATGAGACTGTGGTCAACATGCAAAGTTTTTGAAGTCAAACATTGCAGCCTAAATGTAACCAACTTGCACCTCTCTGATGGAAAAGACATGTTTACTCTTGTTTTCTCGATAATTAAAAGCATGTGCTGTTCTTCACACGTGAGTTTAGGTTGTCTTGTGAGTATGAAGTCGCATCAAAGAAGTGTACTGTCATACATATTGTTTTGGAAGCAATTTTAAATCACAATTTTTTATTCATGGTGTTGATGATGACATTTAAACTGTGTGGCAAGTGTCAGTTTAAAGTCCACTCATTCAATCATTGTGCCATAATACGGCCAGTTTTCACAAGTTATACAGCAAAGATGGGCAACTTTGGTGTCACAAGAATTTAATCTTGACTAACTTTTGCTGAAGATGACCATGAACAGAGTTTGTTGATTTTCAAAATGTGCTTGTACAGTATAGGAACAGGAGCCACACATAGACTGCCAGACGTTGCTCATCCCTGCTCAACAGGATATCTTTGATCATTTGAACTTTGAAAAAGTTACTGGTTGGATTATTTATCAAAATTTCTGTGCATTTTGTATGAATAGAAGCATTGATCTAGTTTTGTATTCGAACCAAATCACACATTTAGACAACGTTCACTGCTGCCTGAGCTGCTCATTAGCCCCCGTTGAACAATGTTTGTCCTGCTATTGAGGTTAATCTGGGCTGATGAAAGCTGATACTTGTTCAAATGTTGATGCAGACGTTTTGGCTCGGGGTTAATGTGTCTGTTTACGCACAGACACAAATGCACATGCACACATGAACCAGTGCCACCCACGTGGCATTGTTCGTGTTGGCCGCGGATGCTTTAAGAGCATTTGTCACCCGGAGAAGCCTGGCTGTGGTACAATATGTATGGGAAGCTAGGAAGGAACAGAAATATCTGGGAGGTTCTCAGATCTTAGCAGAGTGGAAAAAGGAGCTGTTTTGCTGTTCATGTGCAGACACAAAAGAATCACAAGTCAAGCATTTAATCCACTGTTCATATCTGGGGAATGCTCAGTGAGGCTGAATTAATTTGAGTAAAATGTTTCTTATTCATCTTGTGTGACTGTAAGGTTTTGTTTTGTTTTTTGTTTTTTTGGGCAGAGTTACAATGGAAGTGGAAAAAAGCCAGCAAGTTTATCCTTGAATGACAAAAATGAAAAAAAAAAAAAGAAGTGCTTTCACTTAGATGCCCTCAACTTTTGCAGTGTTTGTGTTCTGTTTCACTCTTTCACATCAGGAAAACGGGCAGGAAAAATGAATCTTTTAGTGAGTAGGTGGATGGGTTTCTTTGTGCTGGAAAAAAACAAGTCCCACAGATATAGTGGTGTGGTGATTGGCAGTCTGCACTGTAGTTTGAGAGACAATGAAGAATGAGCAGAGTGTTAAATGCATTGCAACCACAGACAGGAAGAAGGATGAGTTAAAAGGGAGTAGGTTAATGTGGTCATTTGTTTTGTGCAAAGCCTTCAATTAGGCATCTTTATACAACGTAGCTAAAGAGGGTGGGTTGGAGGGTGAAGAAATCGAAGGAATTTAGCTGGATTCCATGTTGGATAACACTCAGGAGACATCAAGAAAAAAACCCCTGATGAAATGCTATTTCAAATGTTTCATCCTAGGGGACTTGATTCTCAAGTTTTTCTGCTTGTAATAGGGCACAGTCAAAAAAAAAAAAAGAAAATCTTTCCAGGGCATCTTTTATGTCGAAAAATCACTCAATGCTTAACGTAATGAGAAACACAAATAAGTGAAAACAAGCTCTCAATTATGAGCACAGCTTCAAAGCGCAGCTCATCCCACAGCAATGTTTCATTACATTTCTCTCTCTTCTTCACACAAATATGTCACAACATTTCAGTATTTCTTCCTTAAATGAACCTGACCGTTGCCTTTCAAGTCATTTCACAGCCAAAAGATAGCAGGGCAACTGGGATGATTAAAAAAAAGCTAGAGAAGTCTGAGTTGAACGCAAACTGTCATCAGACGGCCTTTGAGCTTCGCAGCACATCACTTTCCTCCCCCTCTATCCTGGTCTGTCAGCAACTCTCTCAGGACTGCATGTTTTCATTCACCGGTTGTGAGGTTTCTGCACTTCGTCCTCGCAACGCACAAATATGTGGCCTGCTGTGCAGGGCTTCAGGGGAGATCTTTTTTCATCCCAATCAGGTTTGTCTTACATCCATGGCAACCAACCTGTGCAATCCCAGCGCCCCGTAGGGCAGGAGTCAAATAAAGCTCAAACTTGGCCCACTATGAATCAGCTGTTCGCATTGCACGGGAGAGCGTCTGAGGAGGGCCACTCAAATTATAGGAAAACAGTTCGAGATCACCACATCAAAGGATTTCCCTTCCCCATGGAAGCTTTGATTTGGGGAACAATTTGGAAAGCACTGTGCTGAGCAGGCAAGGGATACTGAAGTTTGTGTAATTAACAATCAACATCTAGCACAAGCTGGGGCTGCACAGTGGTTAACACTCTTCTGACAGATCTGGGCAACTCCCTACAATGAGTTGACATGTTCTCCCTAACGCACTTTTTTTCAGGGTACTTAAAACAATCTACAAATGAAACATTAAAGGGTCATATAATGCAAAATTCACTTTTTAATGGTTTTCCAACAGTGGTGTGCATCCCCATGCCTAAAAATTGTACCTCAGAAGTCAAGAAAATCTGCCATCTCTCTCCCTGGATTGTTTTAATTTTAAGAAGTGTGTGCTTCAACGAGCGAATCAGAAATAAAACCCTATATCATGTCATCACTGGTTTAACCAATTCTCAATCAAAGTAGGCCCTCCCTTTGACCCTCCCACAACTAGGCAGCTCTGATCTGGCACATGACACCAGGAGAGGAAGTACTTCCTCCTCTTCCCAATATGTCCATATTGGTGGGCGGAGACAGTACAGCTCACAGAGACACAGCAGATTCTGAATGCAGCTAATATGATTGAATATTCAAATGGATGAAATTCAAGGAAAAGCTGGATTTGGGGCAATAAACTTTGAATATGATGTTTTTGGACCAACGAGACCATGTGAAAGTGTTGAAAAGCTGTACAATATGACCACTTTAATTTACACTGTTTCTATGTACTTGTATTATTTTTGCAGTTAGTATCAACAATTCGGACACATTTTGTGAGAAAAAAAAATTTATTTTTGAAAAATGCACTGTAATTGTACTTGTTAAATCGACTCTTGTATGTATGTGAATAATGAATAAGAAGTTTAGTTTCTTAGCTTTGTTTCAAACTGAACCTGACATAAACAAATCCACCCAGGAGCATGTCAAAAGCTTTAACAGACATGCGCTTTTAAAGTATAATCATGTTCAGAGAAATTTCTGCACATTTAGCACTGAATTTGAGGACAACATTAATTTACATGCCTGTGTGGGAAAACAATTGGCGTGGCTCCGATCCGCATGTAATCATGTCTAAAACTCTCTATTTAACATTTCATATCTTGTTTATTGGATCTATACAGATTAAATATGAGTTGTGTCCTATACTGTTTTGCTTTGAACCTGCGAGGCTGCCAGCTGAGGTTTCAGCTCACATCCTTTGCCTTTCATGCAACTCTGTTTGATAGGACTTATGTGAAGAAGTTGTATAGAACTTAGAAATGTGTTGGGCTTAGTGAAAGTGTATTCTAAAAAAAGAATAATTCAAAAGTTAATCTCAAAACCTTCAACAGCATGACCTCTTGAAGTGCACACCGAGACTGGCAGCTCTAAACTCAATGCTCTTGTTAGGTGGATGTTTGTGGCGTGGGGCTGTTGTGACCATTAACACCGTGTGGTTTGTGGTCTTCCTGCCAGTCAGTGTGTCATTTTGGTTTCTACCCTGGGAAGACAAGAAATATTCTCATCGAAATGGGACTCAGGAATTCAGCAGACACAGCCAGTCGTCCAGCCATTGCTTTTTATTTGCAAACTTTGTAATTGTGAGCTGCAGTTATGTCAGGAGCACCACGGGTGCTGATGAGTGCAGGATTAAAGAGGCACGACTGGCTCCTGGTATTGCTGAAGTGAGGAGCTAGCATTTTGTTCTCAGGACTTGCAGTTTAGACTCATAAATGCTAATTGTGTGTCTGTTTTTAAACAGCTTTTAAAGGAACCTCTGTTTACTCTTTGAATCATAAAAGGATCTTAGTTGAATGGCAGTGGCTCCACAGCTTGACTAAGAGGAGACTTCAGTCTGCTGTCAAACCCGCTCAATGCACTCTGTGCTGAAGGAGCTCACATTAAAGTGGATGTAAACCTGCTTTGAATGCTTCAGATTAGGTATGTGATGTGAGTCTTTTGTAGCAGGCTGTCCATTACAGCCCAATAATGCTGTCAAATTCCAGTAAAGTCCTCCTACCATCCATGGCTAACAACTATGTAGGCTGTAAATCTCGGCCGGTCAAATCCCATGAAAGTATTTTTTTGAATTTGATAAAAAAAAAAAAAAAAAAAATCTGAGACCAAAGAAATTGATTGAAATACACAAAGTATTGTATAGTGTTTAACGGCAATTGACTTTGCCACATTCAAATATCAAAGAAAGTCAAAACAAAAGTAGTTGACTGTTTTTTGAAAACGGCCAATTTATGTTTCTATCTGTGCCTGCTTTACCCAAGTGAAGGTGGTGGAGTTGGAGCCAATTCAACATAGCATTGGGTGAAATGTGTGCTACACCCCTTACATCCAGTTGCACTTAGTCCAAATTGTTGTCTATTTTGTTATTTCTCACAGATATAGCTAACCTGGACAAAACACCAATACATGACAGGGCAATGTAGAGGGAATTGAACTATAAACATAACACACCTTGTCCATGTCTTGTGAATGGATGCTGAAATACCCTGTGAAAATTCCCAGTTGCAACAGTGTGAACATGCAAACTCTACCCGAGTTAGAGAGTTAATCACAGCATTTCTCTGCAGCCCCGTGAAGAGAATTCTATGCAGAGGCATGGTTTCATGTTGTTTATGTAAAACTGACTCTGCAGTCTGAATGTTGCTGCAGGAATCAAGGCTCGTCAGATCAGGCATCAATTTCCAATCACTTCTATCTTTTAATTTTGCTTCTATTGTCCAAGAGTGGTTATTTGAGTTACTGTAGTGTTAGTGTCGTAGTGACCAAAAGATTAGGGAAGCAGATTTGAGATCTGAGGTTAGCAGGAATGCCACTTCTAACAGGCTACTGCTGCAGTTCCCTGAGTAAGGTCCTCGATCCTACTAGTATGTGTAGTTAAGGTTAATTGTTATGAATAGTATTGCTTGAATGCCGGCGTGTAATTTTCCCAAAGGTATTGAAAAAGTATGCTTTCTTTTTTTCCCCAATGTGTTGAACAAGTAAATTTTGATTGACTTATTGATATTCAACCAGTCTGGCCATTTTCCCTTGACCTCTGGTATTAATAAGACATTTTGGCCACAAGAACTACCGCTCCCTGGGCATTTTTTTTGGACCATTATTTTTAGACCATAGAGATGTTTATGTGTGAAATTCCCATTATGTCAGCAGTTTCTGAAACAACAAGGCCATGTTCAAAGTCACTTCTATCACCTTCATTTCTCATTCTCAGTTTAAATCAGCAGGTGATGTTGCACATGTTGACATGCTTAAATACTTTGAGTTCATGCTGTGTCAATAACTGATTAACTCCTTGTGTTAACAAATAATTGAGGACATATACCCAAAGAAGTAGCAGTTGAATCTTTCAGTTTAGTCCAATGAGATCATGCAAAAATATAATTTAATGCAGCTCGGGTTGTTGAAGGCCTGTTCATTATATGAATGCTGCTCCCAGAAGCACCAAGAGGTTAGCTTCTCCTGGGTGTCTCAAGTTGGGCAAATTCTAAAAGGTGTGCTCAGATGTTAATTTTTCATCTGTAGAATCAAGTCGTTAAAATGGCATGTTTAGATATTATGGTAATGAACATATAGATAAAAATACAACTAGCATCTTGTATAAAATCCATTATTATCGTCATTTACTGATTTATTTTTCCTTTTATTTGAACAACAGGGCTAAATGCTAAAAACAAATATCATTATGATTACTGTTACAAATCAAATATCATTATAATTACTGTTACTGATAGTCAGCATTTACTCTGTTAGGATGCACTTGCCTTTTGTTAATGTTGACAAAAAATCCCCAACAAAAAACGGAAAAAACCCCCCAAAAAACATTTACATTCCATCTAAGCTCATTATATTCTGTTATTGGCTCACAAGTAATTCTACCCCAATAAACTCGTGAACTTTTTTCAAGTTACTGACTTGTTTGAAAATAACAATTTGGATTGTGCAAGCTTTGGTCTGCTTGCTGATGACTTGTATGACTCATTTCCACTGTAGCTTCAGATGTGTTCCTCAGTCATTACCTGGGCACATTTTAGGAGATACTGTCCAAAGCAGTGGTAGAGCAGCGACCACACTTGACTATCCTTCGCATTCCACATTTCTGAATGAATTTCAGCTTCAAAACTATAATTTCTGACCACGGATATTGTGCTCTGACCAGCCCTGCAGCAGCACTGCATCACTGACTACAGTAACACACTGTTCCCTTCCAGTAAAGTTTCTATGTTGGTCACAAATTGGCTGCTCGCCTCAGTTGGGGAAAATATGCTGCTTTTTATAGGGCTCTGCATTTTAGGATCTTTTGTCTTTGCAATGAACATTCCTCATGTCGCTTAGCTCTGAAAAACACAAGGCCGCCTCACATATAAGCTGCGTTTTGGTTTATCTTGCCAAAAACAATTTCACTGTTATGAAAGGCCACCTCATACTGTGATCTGAGTGGTCTAAAATATCAGTTTTACATTTTGGTTGTGTGCAATGACTGCGGGTTGTCTACAAAATATCATCACAGTGATGTATTTGTAGAATTGAAGGCTTTTAAAGCTTCTTTCTTTTCTCTGCACTTGCAACATATCAGACTTAACAGTTGGTTTTTGCTCAACCATTTTGGTCCAGTACAAAATATCTCAACATGTCCTGGATATATTATTTCAGAGGATGAATCCTAGTGACTGGATTGATCTCTGCCAAGTTTTTACTGACTTGTATCTAGTTGATCACCAGAAAAAAATATTGCTCGTTTTTGCATACCACTGATACATTCAGTTTCTAAACTGATACTGGGATTTGTAGATAGCAAAGACTGATGTACAGAACATTGTCGGATTTAAATTGTTCTGATTAATGCAAAAGAAAAGAAAAGAATAGAAAAGAAAATATCTTTTACATGACACAAACAGCCATCATACTGTTTATGATTTAAACCACCAAATTGACGTTAATATAATGTTTAAAACTGTAAATTAAAAAAAAAAATGACAACATGTAAACACTTCACCTGCTAACTTTGCATGCTAGTATCTTGTCAGTTTAAGTTAAGTAACTACTGTAAAAGAAACAATCTCACAGAGTTGCTGATATATTTGCGGACTCAGTCTGGTGGTCCCACAACACCAGCAAACTGTGTCCCTACACGGCTAGTACTCTTAGGTCTTATTGTTTGGCGTAAAAAGGTATAAGCATATCTTTTTTATGTGAGAAATAAAAGATGGAAAGGCTTTCATTGATGTAGAAAGGCCTTATTCCCACATCAGTAAAACCTTGCAGACCTTGCGAAATGAATGTGTGATGAATAGTTGTACAAAGTGAATATATTGAGTGGTGGATGGCTTGTTTGAAGATTTCATAGGTTAACTCTCACAACTGGTCTTCAAATCTATTGCAACCTGCTCTCTAGTCCTTTGTGTGGGACCTTTTATTGAGCAGACGCTTTGTCCACCAGGTCTACAGCCGTCCCGTCTTTGTTGTCACTTTTACAAGAGGAACGTTAGTGTGTGTGCCCGTGTGTGTCTGTGTGTGTGTGTGTGTCAGCCATCACAGGGGCCTCTCCTCGAGATTCCCACAGAATTCGAGCTTGGCTTTGTGATTCAGGGCTGGACAGTTGATCCAGGGGAGGACAGAGGGTGAAAAAGAATGTGAGGAAGAAGAAGAATGACCGACTGAAGGAGAGAAAGCTGGGAGGATGCCAGATTCTATTGAAAGTCTTTGCACAGTGTTTGAAGTCAGAGGATGAGGATTTAGAGGGAAGCAGGATTATTCAGAGTCAATACCCTTCAGCAGTCCAGGCGTTTGGGCTGATGCAAAGAAACAATGTAGTCAGACTAACTGCGGCTGTTTTCTCCTCTGTCATTTATTTTCAGCTCCTGTGTCAAACAGGCTGGTTAGCATGACACTTGTTCTAATCTCGTTACATGCTCTGCATTTGATGGGAATTGTTAGATGTACAGTATTTTTTCTGATTGATATCAATCTTCTCTTCCTCTCAGCAGTGAAACCACTAACTCCTTAATTGACTTTTTTTTTTAACAAGGTTTTATGCTATAGTCGTGTTTCATTTGATTCTTATAGTGATTCCACTTTTAGTTCTGTGACCCACAGAAACCTTTCGTAAACTGTGGTTTTATATAATCTTCTTCCATGAATAACATTTCTACAGTCTGTATCCCCATCTGACACTCAAACGCAAAGCCTGGAGTGCTGTCATTGTGTCAAACGGGGGGATAATTGCCAACGTTCCATCATTGTGGCAGTGTATTCCAAGTTTACTGCTGCTCTGGAAATCAATTTTTATCGACGCACTTCCTCAAATCCCAGATTGGTGCTGTTCCCCAGAATGTGCACGTGCACACACACACACACACACACACACACACACACACACACACACACGCACGCACACACTCCTCTGCAGCCACTCACAACGTAGAGATGAGCCCTAAAAATACACACACTTGTCAGCACTTTATGTTGTCTCCTGTGTGCCTGTTTGAAATGGAGATTTATGGCTGCTGGCTGTTGTCTTAAGGCCATTTTTCTCGATTAGATTATACAGCACACTGCTAAACAGGAACTCTACATGACAGATTTACCCTTGTTTTTTTGTTCTTCTTCTTCTTTTTGTTTTAGTCCTGTGGAGACCAGTGTAGTAACATTTCAATTTCTGTGCGCTAAAGCTTACTGTGCATCTAAAAAAACTTACAGCAGTTAACAGTGTACAGCCAAGACTGAAGTGACACTTATAACCTTCCACCCAAACCAAGTTACTTTGAATCGGTGGTATGTTAAGTGAATGGCTTGGGCCATAATAAGCTCTTTTTCTGGGCACAGTCTTCCTGTTAAACCAGGATTCTTAAAAAAAAAAATAAATAAATAAATGTCCAGTTTAAGGGGAAGGCAAACACAAATTAAGGCTGTACTCTGATATATAAGAACATTTGACTGGAGAAAATAACATTCTGGAACTGATAATCAGGAATCCTATTGGATTTCTCCAGAAACACACAGGGTTTCTGAAGACTTTGCTTGTTATCTTTGTTTTTGCAGCTCCCTTGGTGTTGTTTCTGAGTTGTGCTTCTCTGCTTCCACTGTTTGGAGAAGACAAATCACTTATTCTGTCAGTCAGATGGAAGGAAGTATTTCCTAAGTAAGGAAGGAGTCTTCAGGGATTAGGTTGTAGTTGTCTGGGCGATGAAATCCTAAACACAGCAACACACCAAGCCTACTGTCTGCTCCCACTCTGCCCTCACGCTGTCCTGCTCCGCTACATGGCACATATAATGGTATAATTGTCCTGCTTATCATGGGTATCCTGGAATGAGTGACAAATGAGTGTTGTTTTTACTGTTGGGAGTCCAATGTCTGATAGCCTGTTTACTACTGCTGATAAGAGAGTCTGGTGTAAATATTTGGATCCACCTGATTAAGATCTTTGTAGCTGATTTGAATAGGAATAAAGGGAACAATTTAAATCTATTCTGTTTATCTTCCTATTATTACATATTCACTATTACCTGTTTGTGTAGGTTAGAAAAAAGATGAAAACAATATATTATATATATATATATCTCATAATGCGTTAAGGGAGTGACTGCACAACATCCTTCAACGACATGGGCTTGGGAAAGATTTGATCTGCAGCAACCAGGAACATTTATCTGATGTTGATTCGACAAAGGAAGTTGGAGCACTTAATAAATCGAAGCATTTACTGACTTCTTCCGGCTGGACTGGGAAATGTTTAATGGGTGTTCCCAAAAAAGACACAAAAGACAATATAAATATTTGTGTTTGAGGTTAAGCACTTTATATTCCCCCCTTTCTTATGTCGTCAGCATTTACCCTAAGTACAATAAATTCTGGGCCTGGGCCTCTGAGTTTGTGTCCCTTTACCTGATTGCACTCCCATTTTCTCCTATAATCCAGAAATGTGTTTGAGGTTTAGTAGTCACTCTAAAAGTTTTGCAGGTGTGAATATGAGCGTGCGAGACAGTATGTTTCACTACATTGTGCTCTGATGGAATGGAAAGGTCTCCAAGGTATACTCTGCATTTGCCCGCTCCTGGGCCGATACCTTAGAGATGCTGGTTGTTTAAATCTCCATCTTGACCTTTTAATGTGTCAAACTGTTCTCAGGCAGGACACCAATCCCCGAATTTTGCCCTGACAGTATGTGAATATGTTGCATGGCGGACTGTGATGGTGAATCTGACGGCTAATGTAAAGTGCACCGACATTGCTAAAGTGGAAAAATGTCCATTTCCTGTTAAATGTCAAACCACTGTTGTAGTGTCATGCTTCCAATCTGACTAATAATCTCTGATTCAAACAGTTTTTTGTTCATTCTTCATAAATGCCATTTACTTTTGGGGTTTTGCAACCAAGCCCATGATGGTAATGTCAACAGATCCACTTCGAATTGCAGTTCGCCAGATTTTAGAATGAAAGATCTAAAAATTAACAGCTATTTCTGCAGCAAATGTAAAAGGTACTGTCATTAAATGACTGTGTTAGACCTCAAACGGTGGAAAGTGACGTAGATTTAGTGACATTTCTATTAGATTTATTGAGCTGTTTTCATACAGATGAATGGCAACTATTGTTAACAATAATTGCAATAATGCCATAATGCTGACCAAACTCCTCATGACTTAGATCAAGGATTGTAATTTCTGACTGATGAAATGAGAATGCTGAGTAAATCAAAAAGGTTTACAATGTTTTCCTTGCGGTTTGTCAACGACAACGGTAATTACAGATTTATCAATAACACTGGCCTCCTTCTTTGTGGGAGAGTCAACGTGGTGAAATCATACAGCTTTTCAAGCCCCTGGACGCAACACTCCATATCGTCTTTATATAAATCTAATGTAATTATCCAGTTGAATAGAGTAATCACTGGCGTGCTGTGAGCATTAGGTCCTCTTTTCAGACTTATGACAGCCCTGTTGGCTCCTTCACTGGCATCTAACAGCTCCCTGAGGCCAGCCACAGGAAACCCTCAACAGCCTCACACAGAGACACCTTTGAAAGCTAATGAAAGCTTTATTATGATATTATTATATTCACTTTGGCTCTTAAACCAGTGGCAGCTCGCACCCCCTTTTTTTGTTTTTGTTCAGGTTTCTATGCGGTGTGTGTGTGTGTGTGCAGAGAAAAAATCTTTGTAAGTCAACAGGAGCTAAGCTTGATGTATGTTTCTACATGTCCGCCATGTACGCAGAGATATTTGACCTCTACCTACCCCCCCTCTTTCTAACCCACACAGTCACATTACACACAGAGGGTCGTGTTTTCGTCATCTCACACTCATTCACATCCATTTTCTGTTGCCTCACTCCAACTTTAACCACAACTACTATTAATGTTACTCTGATTCAAACTATGGTTTTTGTCTGCGATGTAATCTCTTATGTTATAGAGACACTTGCTTTTAAATCCTTCAAAAAAGAAAATGAATACATTATCTAGGCAGATCCCCACATGACAGCATTAGCAGATTTATGTCCTCATAACATGAGTAATACAAACGCACGCACACACACTCACTTCCCTACAAGAAGCACTTGTGCCCCACTTTATTGACCCTCTCTGCTTCTTTTCCTGAACGGCATATTAAAGGCTATGTTCACAGCACAGCTCTGTGCTCTTTGAAGTGTTTGAGAGCTGCAACAGATCCTCAAATATTGACTTTTAAGCCTTCTGGAGGAAAGAGAGAGCAGAGGGGAAAAGATAGAGCGAGATAGAGAGAGAGAGAGAGATGGAGAGCAGCAGAGCTCAGCTCACGCAGAGTCAGACAGACAGCGCAAAGAATCTTTGGCCGTTGCTCAGGTGGGCGTTGTCAGATTTACGACATGAGGTCTGAATTTCCTTTGGCTAAATACGTGTTGGTCAACTGTTGATGTGCGATGCGAGGATCGTGTTTATTGATGTGGAGTAGCAAGTACACAGAGAGATAAGGGCTGACGGTAAACTGAGCTAAGATAGATTACACATGCCTGAATTGATGCTGTTATAATGTTTCTTTTCTTTTCTCTTCTTTCTCTTCCTTTCCTCTCCTCTTTCTCATAGTTTTAACTAAATAAATCAACGCTGACCCCCTCCGTCCTTCTCGGAGAAGCCCCGAGCCAGAGCAAACTCCTGTAACACCTCCGAGCAAGCGACTGTTTTTGGTTTCAAACAATGCCCCCTTTATTGAAACTCAAGACAGAAGGAAAAGGAAAACATCTCAAGGCTTTTTAACTTCTCTCAGGAAGTTTTTATTCTGTGCTGTCAGCATGTCACAGTGGTTGGTTTATAAGTTATTTGCTGTTCTCCTGTTGCCATTTTGTTAAAGCAGCACATAATACACAAAGGCAAATCTTGTACTGTGAAATGTTTTGATTCATCTATTTGAATATGTAGGTATCAGGAACACAAGTACAACTCAGAAATGTTAGGAAAGTATCATGTTTACTCGTCCCCAAACACATACACATAGAAAGACTATTATTGAAATGCATAAAGAATATATAATTAGATTAATTTCCAGCCTTAAGTATCACTACTGTTTTACATAAACTAATTCTCCCAAATCCCAACAATTTGGAAAGTTATGTGGAATGTAAAAAAAAAAAAATCATGAATAATACTTCAGAATTTTTGAAATTGTTACAATCTTTACAATTTGCTTCAGATTAGTGAATATCTTTATGTCTGAGAAATGCATCATTGGAATGCTCATGTTATTTATCTGTTGCTGATTAATATAATCATTAGTGATATTAGTTGTGAAAAGCTCCTTCAGTTGTTATTATTTTGTGGTTTTGGGATTATACTTATAAATATACATATAATATATAATTAAATATAATATATATTATAAATTGTATATGTTTAACTATTACTTGACCAGATTCCTTTACTTCTCTCTCTCATCTCCTTCGTTTTTTTTTTTT
>OMNM01034263.1:78036-99734 GCA_900302745.1 Parablennius parvicornis | reverse complement strand
AAAACAAGTTGAACATTTATAGTGACTTGTTGCAAAATCTCCTCACAGTATTAAAGTGTATCTTTTAGCAAACCAAGCTGAAAATATAGTTCAACTGCAACATCAATATCCTTGTGATGACAGCCTCAATTTTCCTCCTGGCACCATAGAAGAATTACAGGCTTAATCTGATTGAGCTCTGATGCTCAGGTCCAAGTTCAAGGCAAATTGGAGCTATAATACTTTTAGACCCCAAAGCAACTTTAGCAATAGGCACATGCTGTACATACACACTGACCTGCAACAATTTGAGTGTGCAGTGGTACTTAAATGTATGTGCTACAACAGGTATAAGAGCCAACATTTGTGTAATATATGCATGTTTCGTTATTGTGTTTTGTGGCATTCTACCTGTGACATATTCATATTTGTGCTTGCATTGTGTTAATATGTTTTCATTGTTGTGTGAAAGTCAGTCATTTTTTCCAAACAATTTATCATATAGTATATGGTATAGACACACACAAAAAAAGGATTGCCAAAGGATGTGCAATGATATATATTAATCTGAGCAATTAGCACATTCAAGACACCATATAAAATCTCAAAGAACCAATTAAGCCTGTTGGTTACATCCTGTTGGCAACATGAATATTTATCTGTCATTGTGATTAATTCAGTTGTTGAGCTCTTTAAGTTAAAAGAAGTTGGATATTGCCACCCATAGACCGATACTTTAAATTCACCTGCATTATATAGGCCTTTGCACAAGGTGCCACAGTTAGTTCAATATGGAACTTGAAAGTTATTGTTATTTTTAAACATGCAGTCACCATAAACTTTGGAGGCCTCCAGTGATTTAGTGAACATCAGTCATGTATAGTACAGTTTTCAGTTGTATGTATAAACGGACACTCCTGTGATTCAACAGAGGTCAGACAAAAGTCACTTAGTTTGACTGCAGAGGGTAGAAACATACATCACACTCTCGGCCGTTCAGTACCAAGTAGCCATAGAGAGACAGTCACTTGATTTACGAGCCAGTGCTGAGCCTCACGTGGGGTACTGGCTACGGGAATGCTACCATGATTGAAAGTCACATCTAAGCCAATGTACGTGCTACTCATTCACCTCATTGCACACGTCCAGAGATGACTCTGCTCGGGTTTGATATCGAACATTCTGAAATGAAGTTGATAGGGTAACATTTACAAAGTAATTTGAGCACACTGGATACAAGAGTCAACTGTTTCTTGTACAGTAAAGTAGTAATTGGAATTTATAGCCTGTTAGTTTCTCTTTCTCTTTATTCATTCAGTTCCCTGTCTTTTTTTCATGCCCTGATCCATTGGCCTTATTATCTTATAACCATGCTCACGGTGCTATATGCATAAGAAATATGTAACTTCAAAATTTTATAATAAAATAATCTAATGACATAGGAGGATATAGTGTTGTTCTCAAGCTCTTTTATTTATTACTTGAACTTTTTAAGATGGCTTTCTTGTCAGTAAATAGACAAATCTCAAGTAAACAAATCCACAGGTTTGTTTTGAAATACAATACAAGTTTAAAAAAAAATGGTTATTTGAATGTTATGATCAGGCTTAGCCGTGCATTTTTCAATTCTGAAGCAAGACTGCCAAAAATATTTCCATAATTAGAATTTTTCAAAAAAGGTGTTTATGATAATTGCCTCATGACACACACAAGGTCTGAACTTCCGTTTGAAACTCAGTTGGTCTTCCTACATAAATATTATCAGAATGATGAGATAAAGAGGTGGGTTTATTTACTCAAGCGTACATTGACGAGTAGTTTAGGATTAGCAGTTAAACCTATGTATATGTGAAGTTTCTAACTCTCTTTATAATCTGGTTTTAGTTTTAGACATGTGAGAGGTTGCATTCTAACAATCAGTTGTGAGTATAGGTTATTTACATTACCCCAACTCTTGAGAACAAAGAAGTACAAGGAGTAATTGAGACCGAGAGACAAATTGTTTTACACAAGACCTGATGCTGAAAATGGTGTCGCTTCTGCGAGCAAAATAAATTGATGTCATGTTTGTATAATGTTTAATGTCTGGTCTTATTTCACACTGTTTAGTTGCAGATATGGAGGCCCCAAATCCAAACTATCAAGCTCATGACTGCACAATTTCTCCGTGAGACTCTGAAATATTGTGTTTAGATCACAAAAGCAGTCAGGCAGCAGTTCTTTCGGGAGCTACATAGCAGCCTTCAGTGATAGTATCTCACAAGATAAATGAGACATAGCGAAGCAGGCAGAAGAAACTAATAACCATAGAAGAGTGACTATAGCAAAGCTTTAGTAAATCACTGAGTTTGCCAAACAGACCAGTCAACTGCAAAACATTCTGGAATGGCAATGATAACATGTAGACTTTGTTCTGTGATCACAATGAAGAATCTAAATGTGCTGAACAGATTTTGTTATTGTAGTAAAATGATATTGAATATTTCACAAAGACCCATTAAAACAATAAATACTTTGGAAATTCCAAAGCAGTGAGCTGATCACAGCTGTGTTTTTAAAGGTGGATTATACTGCATATAACACAAAACAGTGTACAAGTTCTGATATATATAGTTACTTGCATAAAAGAATATTAAATTCCTCAATATTCATCAGCTAGCACAGTGAGGCAGCTGCCAGCATCATCTCCTCATCATTATCAAAAATACCTAGGATTCACATCTTATTTGATAAGCACAAAATGAATAATAAACAGACTGTAGTAATATCCCTTTTTCAGATTGTTGGCTTGAGAATTGCAAGATAAAACAAAAAGCTTATCCTATTTCATCTTTACAGCAGCAAATCGTTTGACCAGACCGGTAATAAAATACAGGAAAATGTGGGGAAAAAAGATTTTGTCTCAATCCTTCAAATGTAGTTGACATTTTTCAATCCTGTCTTTAAGACAAAATTTTTCTATTAGTAATTATAAATGTTTGCTTTTCATAGTTAAAATATTTTTGTTGTAGTCAAAACTAGAAAAATTACCTGAGAAAATTATTTGCAATGAGAATATAAGCATTTTTCATATTTATATTTTGCCTGAATGCATCATTACTGGTTTGTTCTGCACTTTTCACACATTTACACATAAAACTATGAAACATTCTAAAAAAAAAAAGTTTTCTACTACTTTGATAATTTTATGTTTTTCAAATGTTAGTTGGATACATCTCTGGATGCACTTGAACACATCAGCAGTGATAGTATCTGCAGTCATCGGGTGTTTCAAGTCTTTCAAAATCAGACATCTTCAGCAGGCAACCTGACCAGGATTGATCAATTCCTGGCCTGTGTCCAAGAAGCATTTATCCACAGCTTGTCTCTTTTGGTCCACAGGTATCTAGACACTTTCTCAGCTGCCTCTGATGCTCTACCGATGGCCTTCCTCTTACATGCACCAGCAATGCCCAGGGGGCTTTAAGCTTTGCAAAGGGACTTGCCTACAAAGTCTTTCGATCGGCAAACACATGGCACGCTACACCCATCTACGGCACAACTCCACCAGCTCGGCGTATTTTCGCTTTTCCTTTCATGGTCTCTTCGATGCTTTCCTTCCAGGACACTTTAAGCTAAAGTGCCCTCGAAGCCCTGGGAGCTTACAAGACGCTTGCTTAAATGTTTCTGAGACCAGTACACTATCTGGTTGAAGGGTGGTGTCAAGAATGTCTTCAGGGAACTTTAGTTGGGTTTTTTGGTCCACTCTCATCTGCCAGTCGTGAGCTGTCCCAAGGATCCCTGTATGGGCATTTGGGCATGGCTTTAGCTGTTGTTCCGCTCTCACAAATACACTTTCTCGTCTTGATGGTTGGTGATGGTTGCTCTGGTCAATGGCGATGTAAATGGACTTAGCGATGACCTTCAGCGCCTGGGCTGAATGACCCTCCCCAAGTGCTTTAGGATAAACACTCAAGATGTTACCTAGAGTACCTCTTCCTTGGCAAGCAGGACTTAATGGTGATTCGACCATGCCCCAACAGAAAAGGTTGGATGGGCTGGGCAGCGCATCATACACAGACTGTATAAGGAACTTGGTTCGTAAAGGTTCTGCCTTCCACAGCTTTGGACATGTGACCTTCCGATCTGCTGCCTGTTCCCATTTAGTCAATGACTCCTACTGCCGCATTTTAAGATATATATTCATGACATAAGTCAACATACCACTAAAGGGAACTCACATACCAATGGTGGTACATGTACCACAGTTTGCGAATTATGGATCCAAGTTATTCTAGAGTCTGCTGTTGTATTAAATATATTATCTTTATTAGTATCTGTAAAGATGCCAAACATAAAAAATTTACAGAAAGCATAACCTGCTTCTTCTGAATCGTTTATTGAACCGTAACTCTAAACTGCCAACTTTTTCAACATGTATGACTTCTTTAAATGTTTGCTGATTGTTTGCTTCATCCCTCCTGGTCCTATACTGGAGCATTTGCCTGTTTTGCTCTCAGAGAGTTCCTCCCTCATATGAACAAAACATCATACTTTTTTCTCTGGTCCTGCCTTTCTTGTCTTCTATGTGTTGCAACATCAAACGTAACACATAAAAGCTTTTCTGCGGTACTGGAAAGAGTTTCTCCCTTGAAATGTGGTTCTCATTTCATGCTATTATCATATCACTGGACATGTCCACATGCAACTTTTGTTTTGAAGACCATGGATTCAGAGAGTAAATGAGCCACAGAGTCAGTAATTTGAACTGTAATTCCTCCGTAAGCCCTGACGGAGACTCAGAAACTGTTTCATGGAAACATTTCCGAAGCCAGACATCATTAGAAGGAAGAAAAGTGAAGAAGATGTTGATAAAAATGACTTAGTAATCCTTGTGTTCCTGTTTGTCTTGGCTTTGTCGGTTGCTATGTGACTGCAGAGTGTGTGAAAGAGACCAAGAGAGGGAAAGAAATAAGGGCTATGAGTTTCTGACATAAGGAAAGAAAAAAAAATCAGTTACTGTTTTCACCTAAGGAGCACTGTCAAAGCTGCAAAGCCGATGCAAAAAAATTATGTGAAATGGAAAGAGAGTGGCTTATTTGCTTTAGTTTATCATTAAACATGACAACAGAGTAGCAATTTGGGAAATCCTCTATCATTTTGTGATTCAAAGACAATCTTGTAATCTGTTTTATTTTTTTCACAAGTTTAGTATGTAGAAATTATATTGATATTTTTCATATAATCCCCTATTTGATCATCAGCTTTAGGGACTTTCAGTGTGGAGTTTGTGTGTTCTCCCAGTGCATTTTAGGTGTCTGGTTATTCAGTGTTTCTCCCACTGTCCAAAGACACACATATAAAGGGGATAGATGTCTCTAAATTTACCATCCGGAGTGTAAACTACCTTCACAAACAGACACTAACAACTTAAACTGGAGTGGTACAGAAGATAGATGGAATGTTTTCTCTCCGCAGGCTGACAATTATGTGTTTTTTCAAATGGAGTACAGTTTTATTATTTATATTGAAGTAACAACAAAAAATTAAATGCTTTAAAAATGAATTGCTTCTGTGCATTTGTTAAAAAAAAAAAAAAAGATTTTTTTTCTTAATGTTGATGTATTTTAAATAAGCTGAGTGGTGCTTAACCTCTGGCTCTCCAAACACACAGAGACAAAGAGAATAGCTGTCAGTTCCAGGTGCTTGAGGAATACCAGGCTATCAAGTCCTCACTAAGTAAAGAGGAACAGAGGTTCAATAATAGTCTAGGTTGGAATGTCCTGATATTCGACTACTTTTACTTCATGAAACATAATATTTCCATGTCAAAGACAAAATAGAACATCGTAAATCAACATTGGAACAAAATAAAAACATGTCTTGCTATAAATATGTTTTAGTTTTTTTCACTTTTTGCGTTTTTTTTTTTTTTAATTTACAGATGTTATAGCTCACATTAAGGTAACAGAATGAATATTTCCAGAAAAAAATAAAAAATACTTGATTAGCATATTTAGCTGCATTTTGAGGGACTTCTATTAATTCAATTCATAGCATGTTTTAAAAGGTTTTAAAATATGCAGTTATTTGTTGTGAGAACAGGATGTTCTTTTTACAAAAGGCCTCACTGCCTTCACAGATAAATGGAAATGGAATGAGTATTGCAGGATTTTTCAAATGAAAAAGTAATCTTCGTGATGAAAGCAATGTGGAGGTTTTGAATTACTCCACACTACATCATTTTTATGCTAATGAGTAACTCCAGCTCCATCATCAGAGAGCTGTGGGCAAGGATTGGGTTCAGACAAGACCCAATGATTGTATCTTAATGGGTTTAGTAGGAACAAGGTGTCACAGAAAGTACTGGAGGATTAATGGTTAGAAAACAGTCTATTCCAACCTAAACGTTTGGAGTAAACTGCTAATGTATCTTCCAATAAATCAAACTGAATTTTTTTGGCCAAATTTAAATGAATTTAAACACATTGAAGCTGACTAGCTTGAAATGGACACCTGCAAATGAAATCACTTTAAATTTGTACAGAAGTAGATAGTAGTGAAATTATAACTTTTGTGTGTGTGTGGCGACAAGTGAATGTTTAACCCATAACTGTACAATTATAGAACTCTGCTTATGTGTCACTGTCTGTGCTTCCTCAAAGTCTTTCAGTGTATTTCTCTTGACTATAGGAGGCAAGGCCATCCCTGGAAAGACTAAGATTTCTAAACAGTCCAATCATGATCTGCTGCTCGCCAGGCTTCCAGTTCTCCACGAACCTCTCTGAGCTCATCCAAAACCAATAGACCATTCAGCTCTCAGGCAACAGGGCTGCACTGTGGTTAACCACCACTCTTTAAAACAAATCTTATAATGATTCATGCTGTGGCCACTACAGAGGTGGCGGATTTGGATCAAAGCCATACGCCCAACTGGACCTGTCCCTGCACCCGGCCTCTTGTCCAAACCTCAACTTTGCCACTCAGGCTGAGCCAAGGTCTGCTGTTCCTAACAGTCTCAGTCAAATAAAACAAAAAAAAAATAAAGGGGCAGAAATGAAGATCCAAACCTGAACAACTTCCAGTTTCACAATCCTATCTAAAACCCAGGTTTAACCATTGTGAGAATCCCATCTGCATGTCAGCATTTCCAAACCAATAACCTGTAATCCCCAGAAACTAAAGCAAATCATTGCAGGCTTTCCCGCCTTTCGGAACATGTTCTAACAATTACAAAGTACCCCATCTATTGCAAGACTGGTTTCCCTGAACTTATCACAGACTGTACCACACCAGCACTCTGTACTGCAAACCCACACATGGACACAATGAAGAAACATAATGAAACCATCTATCTTCTTGACACTAAAGGCTTACATACAGAAGGAGCTCACTGTCTTATAAATCTTTCTGGTAAGCCCAGTCGGTTTGCTCTGTGCAGTTATTATTATCAAGATAAAATGCACCGTGCTGCTTTTCTTCTGGTCTGCCATGGGGTTTTTCCATGTAGAGCATGGAGGTTCAACGGAGTGCCTTGGCGTTGGATGTAAAAGAGATGAGTAGTTGATGCTATGCCGGAGAATGCTATGTGTAGAAAAGAAGCTGGAGAAGAAGTGTCTTGAAATTGTCTTGAAAACCTCCCACAGTGTACCCCTCAGAAGCCGACTGCATTGAACCCACAAAAATAAAGACCTCAAGTTCACATGGCTAAAGTTCAGTAGCACAAAAATGCTCATAAAGATATGCTCTGCGCCAACCAAAAATTACAAAAAAAAGCTTAGTTTTCCTATCTGTGCTGAGTGAAAGAGATGAAAGACAGAGCCTGAAACCAAACTCATAAAAAAAAACATTGGTTCTGTGTACATGTTTTTCTCATCTGTGTATATCATGAATTTCCCAAAACCCAAAAACAATATTCAAAGATTCAAATGGATTTGTCTGAATGAGTCAGCGATTTTGATATACTTTATGTACGGCTAAGCCCCAACTATTTTCATTCATGTTTTGTCGTGTTTATTCAATGTCTGTGTTTGCGATTACGCAGACCAAATCCAAAAAGACATGGACAGAAAGTCCCTAAATAGTATTTACAAGTTTGTTGGGTTAGCATGTGTGCATGCGGATTTGCATGCCTTCAAGCTGGTGAGAGAGAAAGTGTGAGATAGCAAGGAGAACTCGACGTTCAGCCAAGAAAAACAAGAGGTTCCTTTTGGACAGTGAAGCTAGTCATGAATCAGGTGTGATACCTGCACCCGGCATCAACAGGACGCCAAAGCAAACACAACCAAAGTAGAGCCATGCTCCTGCCCCACTTCTCTCTGTGTGGAAGTCATTACTGAGGTGTTGAAGTTGTCACTTTTCCTTTGCTGGTGAAAATGCTTTCATTTAAATTGTTAAAAATGAACTTTTAACTTCATAATATATTCAATATAATTATTATTACCTGTAGTATTATTGTATTAAATTTATATATATGTCTTGTACCAAGTCACTGTGACATTTTAAGTCCCCTCCGTGGATCAATAAAGTAAATCTTATCCTATCTTAATCTATGTAAAGTCTCTCACAGAAACACATTTTGGTATTGCCATCCAACAGGCCATCAAAGTTGACTCGGGGGGCCTGTCCACACGAGAACACCGTTTCACGTAAACCCACCGTTTTTGGCCGATCATCCACTCCAGGTGGCGTGTTTGAGCCCAAAAACATCATGATTATTACGTCCGCCAAGGACGTAACAAAATCGCCAGCGTTTATTTATTACATCCGCCAAGGACGCCTTGGACGCCTTGTCTGTGTTTATTTATTTATTTGTCTGTCTGTTGGCAGGATTACGTCAAAACTACAGAACGGATCTTCACCAAATTTTCACAAGAGATGGATCTTAGGCCCCAGATGACTCCATAAAAGTTTGGGAGTGATCTGGATTCTGGATCCGGATTTCAGTTTTTACAGTCTTAAGTCAATTGCTCTAAAACTATTTGATGGATCTTCACCAAATTTTCACTACAGATAAATATTAGATTATAGAAGAATCAATTACATTTTGGAAGTGATCTGGATCTGAATCTGGATCTGAATTTTTGATCCGGATTTTAATTTTTTGGGTCTCAAATGAGGATCACGTCAGATTTTTATTCATACATGTATCAATTGGCAAGATACTACCTTCAGATTGTTTCATTGAAACCGAATCCAGATGAAAATTAGAATTACAATGCGGAGAATACGTCTTTCCTTCTGTGTCCATGTCAATGTTGGCAGATGACAGAAATCTCTGATTGCTTTTGTTTTTTTGTTTATTTTTTTAACACAGGTCCCAAAGTGGGGAAATTCTAAAACCCCAACTCGGACAGCGCACATCTGCAGAAAACCATAATAATATCATCAGCCCCTGTCCCCCCATCGCGGTCTGCAATGTCACCTAATAAGAACAACCATCGCGGACTATAAGCTTCACATTGAGCTGCAGAAGGTATTGATACTAGCAGTAAGAGGAGCAGGAGCATAGACCTATATAACTCTACGTTATTTAGAAGTCTACGTGCAGGAGCTAACTTCTATATTTTTACGTTCTCTGTGTCTTCTGCATTTTTGGTGTATTTGGTGAGTCACAGTGCCTCTCAAGGCCTGGCATATGTACTACATGGCCTGAGGTGTCGTGTTGAGCCGTGTTCATAGTGATGTGCGAACATTTGTTTTGAGAACACCTCGGAGAAGAAATATTGTTTTGGCTTGTGTTGACGAGGCCTCAGACACCATTCTGGGTGATTCAAAAATTTCATACAAAGGGCACAACTACAACAATAGCCAGCAACAACAGCCACATCCCGAGCTGGTGCTTCTATGACTGTGCCTCTATATGTCTATAAGCAAATGTGCAGATTCATGTACCAGTTTGACAGTTATATAGTTTCAAAGCCGATATAAACATTTGACTTTATTGGCAAGGGGATTCATGTCGACACTGAGCCTGAATGAATGTGAATAGGCTGTCTCCCCATCTCCATTAGGGGTGGCCGAGCGGACACAACTTTTTTACAAGAAGAAAGGTAAGTGTTTGGTTTCAGTGTCACACAAGAGAAACTCTTATAACTATACTCCTCAACCCCAACCCTCCTCACCTTTCCTCCCTCAGCTCTCCTATCCACTATGTCTCAATATACTCCTCACTCCTTTCCCGTTCCTCTTTGAGCTCCAGCTGCCATCTCATGGCTCTGTGTGCTTCCAGACCTGCCGTATGCTATTTCACTGCTGTAAATGTCACCTGAGTTAGACCCTCTCTGCTTTCCACAGACTGCCCTTTATTCAAAACCCCTTTAAAAGGACCCCTGCTCGCATTTCATGTTTTTTCATTTTTACTATGTGCCAAAGAGCCCTTTTACCCCCAGACACTCACACTATATGATAACACATATATTTATATGTCCATTACAGACTCTTTTTTAAATCACATCATGTTAAAAAAAATGTTTCAATGTTTTTTTATTTGGAAATATTTACATGAAGAAATTTACCCAAAGAATGCTACACTGTAAATGCCGATCATCTATGGCCAATTTCCGATAGTAATTGTCAGGTCCCCTTTTTATGTCTAGGTAAAGTCCCTGTGTCTTACCTGTTTTGTCTCTTCCCGTTTTATTTTGATACTAACTTATCTCTTCACATTTAAAAAAGTAAATAAAGGTTCATTACGTCCACAAAACTACAGCTGGTGGATGATAAAAGTGAAATGACATAGATAGTTTGTTGTGTTTTCTTTTACTTTCTGTTGAGATTGGATGAGATCCTTTCTTGAGATTTGGAATTTATTTGGTCAAAAGCTAAGATAGTTGGTCTCCCGCATCACACGCAGGCAGGAAATAATTGGCGTCACACATGTTTGGATTGATGAAAAATGGTCTGCTAAAAGAAATATTTTGACAAATGCCAATGACTGGTCATCTGTGAATTTTCTCAAGTGAACCTTTAAAAATCATGAAAAAAAGTGCATAGAATCTTAACTTCCAATGGAGATAGAATAATTGTGATTGGTAATATAGTTGTTTTTAGGAGTAGAGATGATAGTGTTGGTATTTCACATGAAATCACTAAATCACAATATTGATTTATTTCAGAGACCTGTGATATGAGTGTTGACTTATAGAAAGGCCAGTAGAAATTATCCTGGTTTACTTGATGACATATTACACCCTAAATGAAACCAATGCAAAAATTTGCTTGATGATGCATTCATTTCAAAAGTAGATGGCAGGGAAATGACAAGCAGGTTATAGAGGTTATGTAATGTTTTTCCACTTTGCCAGGAATGTTTCCTGTCAGATGTGTTGTTGTAACTATCCCACAACATTGGAATATGTGAGGCACATGGATATTCATTCATAAAAAAACACAACAAATTTTATGTCCAACCGTGCTATGGCAGATTGCAACCAGACCTTTCAGGAAACTTTCCTCGTTTTAAAAGTAACATTTACAGACATAGTTTCAAATGTGTGGTCAGACCTAGTCTATGTGGTCTAGTTGAGCTATTATGTGAAGATAAATTTTGGACTGCGAGGTCTTAGAACTTGAAAGTATTGTACTCTCATGAGAAAGCACACAACAGGAAGGAGAAAGAAGTCTCTTGTCCTTACAGAAAATCTGTGGTAGGACTTTAAATGGTGCCGAAGATTGTATGTTTAATTCAGTTGTGAGTTCTGGTATAAACATAACATAGTGATATGTATGTTGGTCCTCAATAACAATAATGTAACAATTTCAATTTGTATTTTTGTATGAGAAACCATAGTCCAGTGTCATGTTGTGTCTGGACCTGTCAGATCAACAAACAATACAATTTGAAATTTGACGGAACATGATAAGGTCACCCTTATATTGATCTCAATGGGTTTTATTTTCCTGGTTAAATACAGGTTAAAATATATTCACACTTGCCCCGTGATGCCAGGTCCATATTCAGCGGAGGCCAGAGAGACCTGGCCTGGCCGTGTTGACAGCATAATTAATGCCCACCTGCTTTCCCACTCACACACTAACTTCACTCAGCAGGCCTGAGAGGTTGACTTAAGAGGAAATGAAGAAAGTTGGTAAGAGAGCCCTCAAAGAGAAGCCAGAATACACCTGAAGAGCAAATGTTCAAATTAGCAAGAATAAGTGATAATAAAACACAAGCAATGTTTTTTTTGTACTTTTGTCATTTGTAAAATTGCTATTATACTAATTGCTTTACAGATATTACACAGCGTAACAAGACATTGAAATTCACTTTCAAAATATATGTCCAACCACCAAAAATATTCAGCTGCATTTGTGAATGTCTTATGTCCCTGAGCTTTGGCACAATATTTCTCATCAACACAGGGTTTTAATACTCACAGAGCACCTCATTGGAGCTCAATTTGAACTGAGCGTTCGCCGCAGAAAGTTACAACAATGAGCAATTCAGTTTCAGATCTCAGTGTGGTGTTATGTCTGCTACTAACTGTGTGACAAAAAGTGGACCATTTGTTCAATAATATCTTTAGACATTTTCATCCGTTTTAATTTACTCTTGTATCTTCCTGTGCTTGTAAACTCTGTGTAATACTCATCTTGACAAATTGGAAAATAAAAGAATAGTAAGATATTAGATTAAAACATTTTACAGAACTGTTGCAAGCATCAAAAGTTGTTTTTTTAAGAGTAATTGTAACAGTAATTATATTTTTTTGTTACATTTTTTTGCAATAAAATATGACATACTGTGTAAGATATAAAAACAGTGGAAAAGGTCTTTTTAAAAAGGTAGAGATATATTTATTTTACAATGGATGTATTCAATCCCCAAGAAAAGAAACATATTGAATCCAAGAGCATGCTGCAGTTATGGATATTTAGGAAAACCAGTCTGAGTTGATGCAAATTATGCCTATTTGATTACATATTTAATTTCGCAGAAGTGACAACAAAATGTGGCATTTCCATTATATAAATGTTCCCATTATTAAAACTATGCTGTTTTGTATGCCCCTCATTCATGTCATAACTTCAACTTAAAAAGACAGACCACACAAGGTAAATTAACTACATATTTTTGTCCTCTAAAGCAAAAAAACACATTTATGGCTCAGTCATCCCTCAACAGTCAAAGTGAGTCTCTGAAGAGATGCAGTGATGTGAAGGAGCTCCTTCTGAAGCCACCTTTGTTTACCTCACCGCCTTCATTAATCTTCCCTATACCACCATAAAGGAGCCTGTGTAAAGAGTAAAGAGTTTGTCTGAGACTTGCTCATGCCAGAGGCCAAGTGGTCAGCCAGAGTAAGAGGAAACTTGGGTTGGCATGCCGATTCCATGCCAGTCACTGCCAATACAAGCTATCAGACCACATAGACAAGCTGCCTGACAAACTGCTCCATGCTGTGAGAGAGTATCTCTGAACTGCCAAGTCTCTCAGCAAACTGAGGATAGCTTAATGGAAACCATGCATGAAAAAGAATTTCTGTGTTTTTCTTTCTCCGTTTATACATTTTATGTGATCGTGATGTATGAAATCTCATAAAATGTAGAGCAAGTGTCAGCAGCACACCTTTCAGAAACATCCAAAGCTCCCACGTGTATAATGTCTCTGCAGAGCTTTTATCATGGGAAATATAGATTTTCCTTGTATTTTACAACCATGCAATTAATTATCCTATGTTAACATTTTACTTTTATATTTCCATATATTAATAATAATAATTTATCTATCTGTCTTCATTATATGCTCTTAATCACATATTACACCATACTAAACTGAAAAAAGTCCAGTCCAGTTATGTGATGAACAAAAAAAAAAACCTATAAGACTGCTTGAAATTCAAAGTATAGATATGCTGATTTGTCTCATGCATATAAAATATTGATAATTAGATAATGATGATGGTAAAACAATAGTAAGGCAGTATTTGAATGATTATTGCTGCATCCTGTCATTCGCTTGTTGGAAAAGTGTCACACAAACAGCTTGTCGAAACAGGCTGTGCAGTACGGCTTTCCTTTCTGCTCTTTGAAGATGCCTTGGCAGAGTTGCCGTAGACAGAAAGCACACACGAAGTGTTCGGGGTGAAACTTGCGATTGAGAGCAGAGATGCAGCGGCCTGTGATTGGCTCGCTGCAGCCGCCGCAGATAGTGCCCTGCCTCGTGTGAAAGTGCAGCGAGCAGAGAGGTCGGCCATCCAGCTCCATAAAACAGCCGCCAGTAAAGGGTTTCAGACAGTCCTGGAGGTAAGAACACAAAAGAAGTCTGTGAGAGTGATGGACAAGAATAACGAAGACAGAAAACAGTGAAACAATGATGATATGCAGAAAGAGGTTCCACTTGTGATTAGATGAACTTTTAGGAAGCTTGAGCTAACCCAACTAACACTAGACTAGCTCAGCGGTGGCTTTTTTTTCTTCTTTTTTTTTTTACTGGGCCCCCATAAAAAAAACATCACATTGTGAACAAAATATATGAATAAAATCAAATGATTATTTAGTTTTCACTCAAACTGATGAAAACCAGCTGTTGATTGAATGTTAACTTCGTTATATAGTGACAGTAATCCAATGCCACAGACCATTAATATACTGTATTAAGTATTGCAGCTGTGTTCACGATCCATTAATAAATGTGACGGAATACATGGGAACTAAATGTTCTGAAATCATGTTGCATACGGTCTTTGAATTTGATGAAAAACATTTCTCTTGGCAGACAATTTAACGTGACATGCTGCAGTAGTAACATGTGTAACTCTAAATATCATCAGCAGCTCTGCTTCAGTTTTTATGCCACATGTAAACGTGACAGAGAGCCAGCATGCACAACCTCAGAACACCTGAACTCAATCAGACCTTATTTTCATTAGTGGAGTCACAAAGTCCCAATGGTAATTGAAAGAGATCTGTTTTGTTCACTAATGCTGGCATCTGTTTTTTTTCCAATCAAAACATTGTGTTTATATGAATATGTAAAGGCAGAATGGAATTGAAATGACTTCTGAAATGAATTTCTTGTATGACGAAGAGCCATATTTTGAGGAGAAAAACATTGAAATCATCTTAATCAAATGTGGTTTCGGAGGAGCCTCGGTTCATTAAAAAAAAAAAAAAAAAAAAGAAAGAAAAAAAACTCACTACTCTTGACAACAACAAGCTGGAGAACAGTTAACTGAAAAACTAAAAATGTTTAGGTTATGCACTGATAATACTAAAGATTGTATGAGTTCAATATTTTATGAGGGGTTTTTAGCAGTGAGTTTGACTGACAGGTATTGACAGCAGATTTGATATGTTTTATATTCTGGCTAATGGACCTCATATTTCAGTCAGCTGCAGAAACAGCAATGGGTATAATAGTCAGATCGTCTCTACTGAGACTATTTTATACGTGACAACTGCTCATAGCTGAGCAAGGCAGTAGTACAGCTGCACACTGAACCGCTTTTTGTCCAGATGCTACACACAGAAGTGGGTTTAAAGCAACTGTTTAAAAAAAAAAAAAAAAAAAAAAAACCTACACAGAGGAAAATTGTTTCTTGATTTATCTGCATCATTTCAACCACAAAGTCTTCATCTGGCATATGGTTTTCATCAACCTTGTGGTCAAAACGTTGCAAATAAAGTAAACGTGTGGGTATCTTGCTCATTTATATTGGGGATTGTGTGCGAGCCAAAAGAGTGTGTGTGGTCTAAGGTAAAGAAGCTCACTGCACAGACGAAGCACTCCGGATGCCAGGTGCCATTAGCTGCAGTCAGGTAGTTCTCCCTCACGGGCTCCCCGCAGCCAGAGCACTTTGGGGCAAAGAGGTGATAGAAGTCCTTGCAACAATACGGCCTCCCACCCTTCTCCAGGAAACCTATAGGATACAATGGTGATAGTTAAGAGTATGTTGAAGTTGTCGTTCCATTGAAGAGGGAAAAATGTGTAAGGCCACCCTCACCTTCTGCTCCAAAGAGGCATCCGCAGTGCGTGCAGAAGAAATGTTCTGGATGCCAGGTCTGGTCCAAGGCCGTCAGGACATTCTGGTGAATTAGTCGGATTTATTACAACACAACTCCTCCTCTGAGGATTGGTAAGGTTTCTTTCATCTCGTGTTTTCATATGTGAGGAAACGCAATGTAGACTCAGCTACATTACTTTCTGATTAATGACTTTGGTCTGCACTACACTGTTAGCCCAGCATCCAGAACCCCAATATGGTATAGTGTTTCATTTAATAAGGTGACATTTGAAATATAAAAAAGAAAAATCAGCTGCATACAACTGTATGTCAACATCCAACCCTCAAAAGTTTGTTCTGAAAATTAGTGGATGTAATCTGACAGAATCAATTATGTAATGATTTGAGAAGCAGAGGGATAATTCCAATTTAATATGAAGTTGTGCTGCAAAAAACCCCCCGAAAAACATAAAAACTGGAGTTTTGCATATTTAAAAAAGTATTTTTTAGAATGATATTTGTCCAGATTTTAATGTTAGACTTGTCTCTTTTTATTTGAAGTCGGAGCTGATCCTCCTCACCTGCAAAATGACGCCCTTGCAGTAAGCACAACGTGGAGAGAAGACATCATGGTAGTCTTTTTCACAGTATGGCCGCCCGTCCCGCTCAAAGAAACCCGTGGTGCTCAGCTCCGTCTTGCACACCACACACACAAAGTGTTCAGGGTGCCACACTTCACCCAGAGCTGTGATCATCTGGAGAAACATGATATTAGTAAGCTTGTTTTATTGTTTATTATTTTTTTGCCTTATATATATTTTCAGATTTTGGCATCAGGAAGCACATTGCACCTTTCCCACGATGCATTTGTTGCAGGAGGCACAGTTGCCCTTAGCTGTAGTCCGTACGCCGATTTTCTCCAAATCAGAGCTCAGCCCTCCGAGCAGATCATCAATAGTATCTGTGGATTTTTTCTGGCTTGAGGGTTTTGTATACATGTTGCTCCCTTCCTCGTTGTCCAGTGCTCTGTCTTCTTTTCTTTTCACAGACTGTTTCTGTGTCAATGGTGGGGGTGTTGTTGGAGTTTCTGGGTCCTATAAAGATAATTAGAAAAATAAAAGCTTACATTTATGTAGCTTTCGGAAAATGTGTTGATAAATATACATAAGATGTCTCAGCAGTCCATTACTAAAAGTCTTTGAGAAGCTTCAAGCTGTGCAGTTCAGGTTTTAATGCAGTGGCGCCCTCTCGTGTTAAGCCTGATTAATTTCACTGCAATGTCATTAGTTTTTTTTTTGCATACACTTTGAGTGCAGTGGTGGTAGTTCAGGGGTTAGTCGAGCAAACATATAACCGGATGTCTGCTGTTGTGAATCCCAGTTTTGACAGGTCCCTGAGTAATCGTCCTATAAGACCCAACAACAGTGCATCAATGAAAACATTAAACCTCTTTAGGCTCCAAGCTCAAAAAGTCAAGCATTTACAGACATAGTACTGACCTCCTGTCCAAGACTCAACATATCTTGCAAGATGGACTCCAGCTCCAGTGTTGGTGAGTCCGGTGTCTGGCAAGCTGCCACTGGACTTGGCAGATCACTAAAACCAAGAGTGAAATTAATTATATCTAATATATTTTCATTATTATCAATTAATTACATTTCACATTTTTCATTTCACTGACAAAATATTATCCCATGAAGTTTTGTTTCAATGAGAAAGTCGTTGTTTTTGATGAATTAGAAACAAATCAAATCAAACTTTATTTATATAGCACTTTTCATACAGATGTAGCACAAAGTGCTTTACATGCTCGACAGCTATACAGCCAATAAGATGACCAGGTTCAGTGTTAAATATACAGAGTTAATCATAGGTAAAAAAATTAATCAATAAATAAAAAGTCTAGATACAGCAGTGTATTGGTATCAGAGTAGCATCAGCATTGAAGTCATGCTGCAAAAGGTGAATTGGTAACATGCACGCTAAAAGATGCAGAGATCATGTAGTCTGAGAAGTGACACTCAGTCTGAGTGAAGCACTGCAAGACAGCAAATCTCACAGCAATCCACCAGAAAAAAAAGGCCAGTTACATATTTTGTTTTCATTTTGGATCTTCAGCTTTGAACATAAGACACTTTAATGTATTTTGCACTGGGAAGCATTGAAGAAAACATTCTATCTAAATTAAAAAAGGGTAAATTCTGTCGTTATTTAAAGGTCACTATTGTATTATCATGCGTCTATGAACTATTCACCCACAACCCATAATGACTCATTAGATCGAGGTCATCATTGGTCTTAAACTATGGCTTTTACCTGTAGACATTTGAAGAGACTTTGCTTCCTCCATTTCTGTTTTGTCCATGTCCTGCTGGCATCTGTAGAGTTAACCAGAGTATAATAAAATTCATGTGACTGAAATAGTGAAAATAGATTAGAGCATGTGATTTTATTTCCAAAGTTCAGACGTCATTATTCTTACTTTTAGTGGTTCATGTTAGATAAGGCTTGTCTGTAAATACATTTTTGAGTTATAATATGATGTTACAATCCTTTAATATACGTGACTTTATTACCTCTTTATCGGCAGTGTCATTTCCGTGTACATTTTCTGTTCCCACCAAGTTCAGGGCCAGCTCCTCTAACAGCAAATCTGTGGCAGGATACAGGCCATAAATCTTAAAGCCGTGCAAGAATACAAATGCAGCCAGGCATTCAAACAGAACAGTATACAGAAGCTAAACATACTATTTTTTTCACACTGTTTGTTTGTTTGGCAATGTTGTTTTTTTTTCTACCAGAGTCGGTGTATCAGTTGTTTAGACAGACATGTTTTCTGAAGTAAGGCAGAGTGCACCTTGCAGCACAGATCATGCAAGTCTGCTTCCTCAGGAAGTGATGATATAACATGCAACAGAAGTGAAACTTTTTATAATGCTGCAAGAAACTAGTAACACATATTACAGCAAATTAACTCTCTCCTCAACACAGTGTGTACCCACATAATCTGGGCAAAAGGAAGATACTGTAACCAAGAAGTAAAATAATGAAGACATACACAAAATGAGTTTTGCAATGCAATTTAAAAAACATTCAGTCTGAAGCAGAGCTATTTCTGCTAATTTATTCAAGATTTTTACCGGTTATATATGTACATATATATTGCAGGAAAGTTTTTTTTTCACTTATAGATAATGAATAATGTATTTCATTTATTTAGAACTAATTTCTAATTGTAGCTTTACCACCACCAAAAAAACTTCCTTTTGGTACGAGTTGAGTAATGCAAGTATACATGGAAGTAACTGAATGAAGAACAAAGCTGAAAAAAGTATTTGCTGTATATTACAATACTTAATACACAAACAATCTAATACATAATGGGTAAACGAGTTACATAAAATAAGGCACTGGGATCGATTGAAATAATTATGATTCCTATTTTAAGGAACTCAATCTGTTTCACCGTAATCAGAAATGTAAAACACGGCAGAGATTTGTCTTACCAAGCTCATCCATGTTAGTTCCTCTCAGTACAAAACCTACTTGAGTGTGTGATACTTTCTGCTGGTTAGTAACTAAGGAAACCAACCTAAAATTACGTCTGGTCAAAATCGTCACTTCCTCTTTGAAGGGCTTGTTTTCATATGAGACAGTATTACAGCCTCCCCAATGCTGGTGAAACATTTATCTGTTTGCTCGCAAAACCAGTAGCATTTGGGAACACATTATACGTGTAGGGAGAACGGCAGAAAACTGACTATGAGTTTTATTATTTCTATACTTTGATGATGTATTAACATGTGCCAGACAAAGTTGTAATACTCATACAAACTTACTGAAATCCATTTGTTGTACACTTCCTGTCAATTTATGAAAATCCAAATATGGAGAACACTATTTTGTTTAAGTGAAGCAACCAGACAAATGATGTTCAAAATTGTATATTAAGAAAATGTGTCTCAGGAGCTTAAGTGATGATTTGTACATCTCTGAGGTCAAAGACTGATATAAGTTCAATGATATGGGCTCTTAAACTAAAAAAACACAGCATCAAATGAAATTCAGGTATTAAATGTTTTTTTGATTTAGCAAATCAGATTCTGAGATTACACATAAATCAAGAAAAAAAAACTATTGTATATATATGTTTTGGGGTCTGAAATGTTGTCTAGATAATGTTGAATATTATTTATATTTCCTTCACTTGTAATAGTGTTCAGTAAAAAAATGTTTATATTGTATGTGCTGGCTGAATTGCTTCATTGTTTAATGGAACAACCTTTCATCTTTTGTGGGAAAAGCTCTTTTGAAACTGCATCAAAGTCTCTATTAGGAGGTGACGGGAGCACCTTAGTGGGAGTGCATCTTTTCACAGACAGTTTCAAGATAACAGCCAGAAATTCTTACAGTGAAACAAATTTTCCATTGTCCTCATTTAAGTCAATATATGGCAGTTACGTATTGGCAGATATCTGTGTTATCTCGCACCACTTTGATCGCAACCATTGTTAAATGAAACAGAGTTCTGTCAATTAACATATATGAAAAAAGAGAATTGTTAACTATTTAGTTCTTGTGGCAAATTCACGTTATATTAGTATTGTAAGTACATTTTAGATTTTGGGGAAGAAGAGAGCTTTCAATGTGGAACTATTAGTAGGAAATGATGGGAGCACTTTGAACCTGTGGGACATGCTTTTCTCACAAGAGGCAGGGCTGGTCACTTCTATGACGTCTGCATCCATCTCCATAAGATAGGTCACCAAGAAAGTTTAAAAGATTTTTAGAAATGCTTGAGGTCCTGAATGTTTTAGTGTTGGCGTAGTTGACGTGTCTGTGCAGCATCACATGCACCTCAAGCCCAGAATCTCGAGATCAGCAGACGAAAGTGGTGGTCTCTGCTTTAAAGTGGGACTTGAGAGTGTACTTAATATGATAATGACGTCTGCTTTTCATGGATGACATTTTTCTTTTGGCGTCATCAAATGAGTGCTTCCAGCATGCACTGGAACAGTTTGCAATTGAGTTTGGAATGTTTGGGAAGCCGGTCTTCATTCTCTAATTGTGAAAGATGGCATGTCTTCTTAAAGTAGGAGAGCGAAGCTGGAGGAGGTTTTCAAGTATTTCAAAGTCCTGTTCACGTGTGATGGAGTAGTTTTGGAATCAGCCATAGGTTAGATTGAGTTGTCAGCCACTTTACCTGACTGTTGTGGTGAAGAACTCGCTGAGCTGGAAAACAAATATCTCAGTTTAACTACTAAATCTACATCCCCATTCTTACCAAAGTTAATGAACTTTATGTCATGACTGAAAAACCAAGATCGGAAACCAGCAGTTAAAAAGAAATTTCTTTGCAGTGTGTTCGGCCTCACCCTTTGTTTGAGGCCGGACACTCTTCAGGACCATCCAAGAGACACCCATAGTAGTCTCACTCCTGCTTTGCACTGAAAAGAACCAGTAACAGTGGTTCTTGTATCTGATGACGAGGCTACTTACTTCATCAACTCTGAGAGTTGTCTCTAGGATTGACCTTGAGCTTGTACCTGGGAGCAGCTCTGTGTATTTAATTGGAGCTTGAGGACATTGTGAGGGACAGGGATGACTGGGCTTCTTTTTTGCTCCATATTATTAAATAAAAGTAAAAAGAAGTTTGATTTTTAAAACAAAAAACTGAAAATTAAACATGTGTATTCCTGCTCGCACATTTATACAACACATATGCATTGAGACTGGACGCCAACTATAAAACAGTAGGGAATGAAAACATTGAAGTAGGCGCTCAAGGGACACCAA
>OMNM01034263.1:66369-77926 GCA_900302745.1 Parablennius parvicornis | reverse complement strand
TTTGGGGAATCAAAGCTGCTGATAGTCACCTATCAAGGCTGCCGATAGGCACCTGACATGCAGGTGGGAGTGCAACTTTTCACGCAAAGTTTGAAGATATCAGTCAGATTTGCTTGCAGTGAAACGAATTTTCCCTAAAAATAGAGTTAATGCCCTTATTTTGGCCAACATATGGCAGTCATCTCTCCGCGGATACCTGCGCTATCTCGAACCACTTTGGTTGCAACCATTGTTATTGGAAGTAGGGTTTTGTCAAGTGACATGAATGAAGAAACAGAACCACTATTAAGTTTTTCGTCGTATTTTCCTCTTGGTAAATACACGTTATATTCCTACTGTACGTATATTTCATATTTTAAAAAAAAGAGAGCTTTCGATGTTAGCCCTGATGTATTTTATCTTTGCAATGTCCCGTCCTGTGTGGTTTCGTCCTCATCCGGAAGCGTCCGTGTTTACAGCAACGTATCCGCCACTGCACGTTAACTTCTGTGGTTTGACAAATCATTACGCCTTACTTACGGAGTGGTAGCCTTTTTTAAAAAAAAATTAGCAACCACACAGTTAAAAATATTGACCCACTTCATTTGGCATATTTGTCCGCAGGCGCCAAAGCTCTCGAGGGGCGTAACGATGAGAGGCTGGTTAACGTAGCGACGAGATTACACACAGCGACGGAGCTAACAACATTAGCTCGATCGGTGTCTCGACTCCGTGAAACAGGTAAGAGTGTGTCAGCGACACTGGAAGTGCTTATATCCACGGACACAATCTGCGTCATGGCTCATATGTTTTCTACCGTCCCCACATCAGGAAACGAGAGTGGCCATGGGCGCGGAGAGCAGCGCCCTGCGGAGCTGCACGCTGGAGGAGCCGCTCTTAACTCTGCCCTCTGGACTCACCATGCACTCGGCTGTGCTCCAGGATGGAAAACCCGCCTCGGTGTTTGTCCACAAGCAAGGCAATGAAGACAAAGTCAACAAAGCTGCGAAGGTATTCAGTGCTGGTTCTGGTTCTCATTAAAGTGGTGTTGACTGATCGTGTGTGTTTATTTATGGACATACATAAACGTAGCATGAAACTGGGTCTGCACGGAAACCACTAGTTTTCCATACATCTCCTTAAAGGTCCCATATTATACAGTTTTTCAACAATTTCACCTAGGTGTCAGGGGTCCGACAAAATTGTATTCAAAATGTATTGGCCCAAATCCAGCCTTGGTCCTGAATTCCATTCAGTCTAAAAGTCCCTCTTGTGCACTAGACCGAGAACAAGTTGTTTCTGTAGGCTAATTCATACTGTCCGTGTCCTTGATGTCAAAATCATCATCCACCACATGCAAGAGGTCTGCTCCAACTGACCGCAACCCCAACCGACCCCACGTAGCCCAAATTCCAGAACCGGGCACTCCGACTCTGCTTGCGCCAGAGTATAGTGGCACATGTGTGAGGAGATCTTCCGTCTTTTTGGTTGGACTTTCACGATTTAAAAGATGGCTCAGAACCCCTGGAGGGAAATATAAACAACTTTAGGAAAAGAGGAGAAACCCACCACCAGAAGTGGAGATATTTTTGGGATTGTGAACCCAGAAGTGTAGTATGGATACAATTTTGTGCATCCCTGGGGTCCATAATGGAGAAAGTATAGAGGGGCATCAAGTCTGTGCAACGAGCTGTGTCTGTCCACGCCACTCTCGTGGAGAAGATCAGTGTTGCCAGATTGGGTTCACGGCTCTTCCTTACACTAGTTGTGGATAGCAGTGATACAGGTGTCCATGTCTCCTCAGTGCTGCAGCTCATTTCAGTTTAAGCTCCTACCAAATGTCTAATTTGGAAAAAAATGACCCATCTTGTGCTATTCTTGTTGCGTTGTCGAGGCCATATAAATGTACTTGCAACCTCACTCAAATTCTCAAACTCACAAACATTTGCATTCATTTACATGTCACCTTGATGATTAGACTCCGTCCTTCCATAAAGCCAAACCTTCCAAAAATCTTTGCACGTTTTCTTTTCACTGACTAATATTGTAACAACGGAAGTCCGATTTACAGAAACTAAGCTGCTCTAAAATGTACTTGCATAGATTTAATTAATCGCTACTTCATTCCCTGCAGCACCTGAAGACACTGAGGCATCCATGCCTGCTGCGCTTCCTGTCCTGCTCCGTGCAGGACGGCGGCATCCACCTGGTAACGGAACAAGTGCAGCCACTGGAACTGTTGCTGGAAAGTCTGCCCCCAGAGGAAATCTGCGCAGGCATCTATGACCTCCTGCAGGCGCTTGTCTTTCTGCATGAAAGGGTGAACGAAAAGATCTTGTAATTTTCAAACGCGCGTAATCTTAAAATGCTACGAATGAAAAGACTTTATCTTTGTGAGAAAAGCCTTACATGTTGAGTGTTTCCTATCTGTCTTGAGCCATTTTGCTTCTTTTTTTTTTTGGTGTGTGTGTGCACATGTTTTGAACCAGTCCCTCTTGTTCACCAGGGTAAATCAAGCCACAACAATGTCTGTATTTCATCTGTATTCGTCAGTGAAGATGGTCATTGGAAACTGGGAGGAATGGAGACGGTCTGCAAGTTCTCTGAAGCAACTCCTGAGGTCAGAGCCAGAATAAAAGCAAAATGTATTCCCGGTGGAATTTCTAATTGTAGACATTTTAAGATTCATTCAGTCAGTTCCATGTTTTTCATTTGTCTCTCCACAGTTTCTCACAAGCATTAAAAATGCAAGAGAGGCCAGCTGCGTTCCTCCAGAAGAACAGGTGAGCTTGTTGAATGTTATGACCAAGAACAATATTATCGCTTTTTTCCAAACTATTGTTCGAAAAAATATGTTGTCGGCAGGTGGAGGGCTTTAAAATTCTTCCGGATAAACATGCTCACTCTCGAGACTGTTACTCTTTTGGAATGATGGTGGAGGCCCTGGTTCCCCTGCTCAACGGCTACGGTGAGCAAACACAACATCGTAACGGCCACGACTCCCTTTCTGTCGTGTCAAAGCTGTGTTGTCATACATTCCTCGTGCTCTTGTGTTGCCTTCAGTGTCGCAGGAGCTGTCTGACAGTCTAACAAAGTCACTGCAGACTGGCCTGTTGCACTCTGATCCCCTGTCTCGACCTCCACTCAGCTCCTTGCTGACTCATGACTTTTTCAGGTACTTTAGTTTTTTGTTGTTGTTGCTGTTGAACACTGAAGATGATCTGCTGATAAAACCATTGTTTTATGTGCAGGAATGATTTTTTGGAAGTGATGAATTTTTTGAAAAGCTTGACCCTGAAGACAGAAGAAGAAAAGAATGAATTCTTTAAGTAAGGAATGTCTGTATTGTTTTCCTACATATGGTGATTTTTTTCAAAACAGTTATTAAATATTGGTATAGAATTTTCCCTTTGGGAAGTATTTTGATTATGATTGTCATTTATGCACTCAGTCATGCAAACCAACATTATGTTTAGTTTTTTTTTTTTTTCTTTCACATTTTTCCAGTCTGTTAGCTAACCTTCTGGTTTCATGTTTTCAGATTTCTTCTGGACAGAGTCCAGAACCTCCCTGAAGAGCTGATCGCTGTTCGCCTCGTCCCAAAACTCCTCAACTCTCTGGTTTTTGCAGAGCCCATGGCTGTGAAAAGTTTTCTGCCTCATCTATTAAGGCCAAAGAAGGGTAAGATAAGAGCTTTTCAAACTGCTGCGGAAAACAACTCAAATATGCTAAGATCCTCTTCAAAGGGAAATAAAAAATGTAAGAGCTGACTGGTACAAACGCATGGCAGACTTTTGAAGCTATTGAACTTTATTTCCTCTTTTGTGGACAGATCCCAGCGGTGGCGATGGCGCTGACGATTGCCTGCTATCTGTCTCGCTTTACCGTAAACATGTGATTCCTCAGCTTCTTAAGTTGTACAAAGTCAACGAGGAACACGTTCGGATCGTGCTGCTAGCTCACATCAACATCTATGCTGAGTTCTTCTCCCAGGATGAGCTTAAAAACCAGATCTTACCTCAGGTAAAGAGGCTTGTCGGTGTTGCAACATTGCACGCATTTGAGTTATGTGATGCTCCAATTTGCATTTATGTTGAGAGAACGGTTGTCATGTTTGAATGTTTTAAAAAGGGTGCAGCTCATGTTCTGGATGTTGAACAGGTTTGTCGGTATATGCTAATATGCCTTATATGCTTATATGAACTAAATTGTTTTAGACTTAAGTATCAATTCTAAAGTTTCACAGTGTGTTCATTTTTCTTTATTATTTATTTTTTTTCTGGGGTTTTTTTCCACAGGTCTTGTTAGGAATGAGAGACACCAGTGACGCTCTGGTTGCGATGACGCTGCAGAGTCTGGCGGTGCTGGTGCCCTTGTTGGGGGCTCACGTGGTCGTTGGTGGAGAGAGGACTAAAGTCTTTAAACGCACCACACCCAACTTTAACAAGTCCACGGAAGTCACCCCTGAAAGTGAGCAATCATTATATTTTAACAGCGACACTCACAATATCTGTTATGTTGAGGAAAGTACATGTAATTACCAGTCTATAAAGACAATGTGTCCGCCCGAAAGTTTCCATACAAACTTTGTAGGATATTTCTTTATTTTAGTAATTACACAAAAGTTTCCGTTAGCAATTTTCTTTTTTACTATTTCTCATTTCTGAGACTTTTCAAGACGCTGTTTTTTTTTTTGTTTGTTTGTGATCTATCAAATATTTAAATAAATGGGACAGCTTTTTGATGCAGTGTTATAAAAGCAAGGCTGCCAAACAACTGGTCCTTCTAACCAAAAAATAAATGATTGTGACCATGATTGTGGTTCATAAAGCAAACATGACATAAGATCTCAGTGTGAACTGTTGTGATTAATATAACGCAACACGATACCGCACTGTGTGCTGAAAGCAGTATGAGGCACTGCAGATCATTTTTTGTCATAAATGTACTCGCCAAGAACTAAGTACCTTATGAACTATACAAATATGAACTGTTTCTCATGACAAAAATTCATTTCAGTTACACCATTGCGTGTGTTTGATCTTTTTACTGTTCTTGTTTCACTGCAGTTCTTTTTCAGGTAAACTGTCCCCTCGCCGGGTGCAAGACGCCATGTTTATATTTAACAATAAACAATGCTGTAATCTTACTGTTGTGTGAGTTTGCTCACAGGTTGTGGTCTTTAAGGATGATTTGTCCCAGTCTTACATGAGAGTTTGAGAAAGAACGCCAATGATTCATTTCAGCAAATGTGTTCATTGAAACTTCTTTAAATTTGGCAAAAATCAGACAAACCTGATGTTAGGAAAGAGTGCTAACCAGCACACCACCATGGGGCTCTATGGGCAATGATCTCGTAAAACTAATTATACTTGATCTCTTTTTATTTTTTTTAGCTTCCCCAGTTCACATAGTTGGAGCCTCCCACCCTCAAATGGCCCAGCCCTCCAAAGTCTTGAATTTGTTTCCCAGACCGACAGGAAGTGAAGGCCTGGTCCTTGGTCACATGGGGAACTTAGCCAGGGCTCAAGAGAAACCAAGTGTCACCACACCGATATCTGGTAAGACACCGTCGCCGTCGATCAGTCATATCTTTTGAATTTATTGCACCTAAAGCTCAGACCGTCGTCTCTCTTCCAGGTGTCAGCACGCAGATGTCTCTACCTTTGAACGGCTTTCATTCGGACAGTGGGACGGAGCTGTCGTACAGCCCGGAGCGGACTGCCAGGCTCAGAGGCGCCACAGAAGACTGGCCTGACTGGAGCGACCAGGAGGAAAGTGACGGCCGAGACCCACAGTCGGTTCAGATCCACATTCAGGCTGCTAAGCAATCAGATCCCACCAGCACCAGATCGCCCCTCGCGGATCAAAACACCGAAGAGGAACCCTGGGATGACTTCGAGGACACAGAAGCAACCTCAGATCTTTCTCCTACAGCTCCTTTTTCAGACCCAGTCATCCTTAGACCACCAACCAAGGCCATCGTTACAGCCCCTGCAAAAGTCGCTCCTGAAGCGATGAAAGTGGCTTCATCTAAACCTCTTAAATTGACCTCATCACTGCAGCCGTCGACACCGAGAAACAACACGCCCCCGTGGGACGGCAGCTGGGCTCAAGAGGAAATAGACTCTCAGAAATCGCACAGCCCCACAAATCTCAAACCCGCAGTTCTGCGAAAGAAAGGTGGAACGGGAGGTCTGGGGGAGGAGTTCACCATTAAAGTAAAGAAAAAAGTAGCACAAGACCCAGAGCTGGATTTGTTTGCGGACATGGTGCCGGACATCAAGTTGTCCTCCGCCGCTCTGCTGCCGCTGGAGGAGAGCAACGCGAGCGACCCCGGGCAGTTCCCAGCCTCTTCAGACACTTTAACACTAACTGCCAAGTTCGCCGTCGCAAGCCTGACTGAGGTGAGTGGAACATATTGCACTCTGGGATGCCTCATTTTTTTTTTTTTTTTTTTCATCTGGATGTATTACCTCCACAAACATGCATGTCAGGTTAATTGGTGATTCTGAATTGTCCTTACTGGTACAACAACTACACGTTTACATGTTCCCGTATTACATTACATGGATTTCTTTTAAGGAAGCAGCCTTTTAACCCTCTCATAGCTTCAATTATATCCCCACAGCCTGGATTTATTCAGATTCTATAGCAGTAGAATATGAATAACTTAAATATCACCGTTTCTGACAGGACTGGGAAGGTCATGCGATAGAAGGTGTTTGGGATGCACTAATTAATTTTATGGTCACACAGCTCCATTATGCTGAATTTGTGATTTTTTATTTTTTAAGTATGTCATAAAGTGGTCTCCGGCCTGTAAACATCACTTTCATAACTTTTTTTTCCTGCAGAACCTATTAATTGATATAAAAATTGACTTATTGTTTCCACTCCATTGAAAATGAATATTACATCGCATCCATTTTTTCCCCCAGGCTGAAACTGACGGCTGGGGAGAAGGAGACGACCTGAACTGGGACGATGAGAACGCCTGGTGATGACACGTCAGCGCCACCTTGATTGAAAGACTCAACCACTAGAAAAAAATAAGAAAAATCATGCGTCGCACCTGGAATGCCACTTAACAGAAGAGTAAAACTGGAAGTTGCTCTTCGTTCAGTGTGACGCCGTACGAGCTGCAGAGACTTTCAGTAATCCACCTTATGAGAACTTGCTGATGAACTGGACGGACGGGATCATCAAAGAGGAGCCAGTCGTAACTGTTTGCCAAGTGACATTAATCTCCCATTTAATTCCGAGGTAGAAGTCATCCGATTTCACTCTGCTCGGCTAGAATTTTTGTTCTGTGCCAACTTTTAATACTGGCATTAAGATTAGGGTACACTCTTTGTTATGACCACAATCAATCCAACTTGACTAACAGAAGGCTTGCACTTTGTATGAATGTGAAACAAGAATTACCTAATTTATTCATAGAGGGATTTTGGTTGGTTTTCTCTTTTTTTTTTGGGTTGCTGGTGAAATAAACTTTCTTTGCTGTATCAAACATGTCCCACTGTGCAAAGTCTGTTCAGTTTGTAAGCATACTACAAAAAAATAAACAAAGTACTTGGTAATAAAAACATTTAATACATATGAACAAATAAAGATGAACCATTAAAGAGATAGAAAAAGTCGTACAGAGAGAAACTAATCTCTGGAGCTGCTACGATGTTCTGATTTGGGCTATGAGGGTCTGCATCTCCTGTAGTCTGGATTCCAGCCAGTCTGGAGGAGGTGCAGTACTGTTTGCTTTACCCTCAGCGAGAGCCTGAAGGGCTTTTAAAGCACTCTCAGCAGTCTGGATGTAGCGGCTGTACTCGTCCTCTGTGCTGGTCTCCTGTCGGGGTCTCTTTGGGCACGGCTGGGGGGAGGGGGGAATGATTCATTCTTTTTGGATCAAATTCTCCAACATTTTCACATGAATTGTTTTGAAGTGACGCTAATGTGTTGTAATATCACTCATTTGATCAACTGGGAGTATTTATAAAAAAAAAAAAAAAAAAAAAAAGGAAAAAGGTCCAATCTGGTTGAAACCTCCGGTAAATACGTACATCAGCAGATTTCCATCTTAGCACGCTTACACACAGTTATTGAAGGACCTCTGCAGAAAGGTTGATCCAAACATCTTGGGTAATGAACAATACTACTTCTGTAGATATAAAACTTGATGAAATCTCCTGACTCTAGAATTGGGTCTCAGTGGTCACACTCTTGTTGCTAGGAGACAATAAGCTTATTATAGTTCTTGATGACGCTGGCTGCATGTTTGAGGTCAGTTTCGTTGCAGTATAAATAGATAAGTGACTTTTACCCACACCTGCCTCACCGCTTGAACATTATATATAGATACAGACGAATAGGTGACATCCAACTATTGCTGTTTGAGCATGCATATTCAGGAGAGCTGTTGTCATATTAAAAGTTGATACTAACCTCTGAATCTACAGAAGCTTCAACAACTGTGTTGTTGGCTGCATTTTCTTTGTGGAGCTCGAGCTTTTCATTGTGCTGGTTGACAACTGGCGTCTCCTGTTTGAGCCTCTGGAGTCGTGACCCCACCTCCTCTTGTGCATTCGCAGTCTGAAAGAATAAGAAAAAGTGTCATTCGCTGTTGTATGTTCAGCCTTTTATCTAAACTACAGCAATATGTTGCCTTTTCTTACCTTACTGAGATAATTCACCACTTTGGCCTTTGTGTCCTCGACACATAAACTCTGGGAAATTACCTCTTCGTGGTTTGTGTTCTGTAACAGTAAAGGTTAAATCAAGGCTTCAATAGCAAACAGGATTACGTAAAATAAAATAAAAGCTGGCATCAGTTGAACATTTGTCATACCTCAGCAAAATAAGAAAATGCCTCCAGGGCATGCTGATGCAGCAACCATGATGGGTCAGCCAAGAGGAATCCAAACAGGCTGCTCAACCTGGGAAGAATTTGACTCTGTGGAGGCAAATAGGCCTGAATCAGAATTCAAATTAACACCATGTTGTCTAATCCTGTTCACTTTCGAATAACATCAAATTAACAAATAACATAAGAACCGAACATTATGTCTACTTCTGTAAACAGTCTCCAGTAAATCATTTTCTTTTGTAGAATTTAAACAAGCAACCCAAGCAGCAGCGAACGTGATGTCTCAAAGATAAAAGAAAAGTCACCTCATGACCATTATTTCTAAATTTGGATCCGTTACCTGGAAGTCAGGAGGAATAAATATCTTCCCCAGAGAGGAGAGGAACTCCAGTGCAGCCAGCAGAAGCTGATCGCCACACTTGGTGGAAACCACGGCTTCCACACACGACATGGCCTGGGACAGACAGACGGTCAACACACACCTTCTCAACTCTTCAAACAGTGAAATGTGCACTGAGCCAAAAAAATCATACATGACCAATGACTTGGGGTTCGATGCTTTTCACCAGGATGGATGTTAACGAAAAGAGCTGCTGCAGAGTCGACTGAAGAACTGGATGAACCTGTAACTGCAGTTGGGCCACATCACAGGAAGTAGTGACTCGCATTTTTATTTCTTTCCTAAATTTTTGGAACAAGTTCTTTGACCTCACCTGATCTGGACTCATTCGTAGCCAAAGCTGTGTGACTATCCTCACTGCAGAAAGCACAGACTGCTCCTCCGGAGACGACTGCCCTCGAAGCACCACTAGGAGGGATAACAGCCCCACATTCTGGCAACAAGAGACACCATGTCAACAGAACACTCTAGCATTGCAGTTTTACAGGGAGCACACTTTAAATGTTTGATAGTTGCCATTCTCAACTCCATGTCATTGAATGCCATGGGAAAAATTTGAACTTTTTAAAAACTTTGACTTTTTATAATGTAAAAGAAAAAGAAAAATTGACCAAATTGTCAAATTTTTCTAAATTTATGGATTCAAAATTCCAACTAGGGGAAATAATTCATAAAATCAGACTTCTGAAAATGGAATACACTTACATATTTGAGTACTGCTGTCATGTCACATAATATGGGATTAACGAAAAAAAGGTAACATACATGTGATGAAGTAGACATGAGAAAATGTGTGATCCTACTTAATGTCATAAGGTCGTACGAATCAGTCCGAAATACAAGGCCAAAACATTTTTGTTATTCTGAAAAGTTTATAACAGAAGTCTTGTGCTTTCTCATGATTTTCTCCAATTGAGGAAAACCGTCAAAATAAGCACCTTTCTCAAAGTTCAGCATAACGTCTCAGTTATGTATTTTTCTAAGTCAGCAGTGCACCAGACGTTGGAAGAAACTGGAAGAAAAGTTTAAGTTAACTGGGCAACTGACCACATTTGTTAAGGATCAATGTAATCTGCAGGTTTTAAATACAGAATAGGCATGAAGAGTAAATGTATCTTTTGATAAATGTAAAAATAGTAATAAATCACTGTATGAAAGAAAAAAAAAAAAGCATCCTAGTAACTTCTAAAGAACCGTTTTCTCCCACGAAGCAGTGACCTTAGACTGAAAGAGGAAGGCTGGCAAACAATCTTATCAAGTCGTCTGCTTTCAACCAGTGGAACGAGCTTATCTTCACATCACTTGTTCTTTCATCGTTTCTCAAGGGTAAAAGCTTTGCCCTTGATTCCCAAATGTCTCTCTCTGTGTTCAGTATCGCAGGCACCGAAGGATTTTTGAGAGTTTCTCGAAGAATAATCAATTATAGTGCTTTGCTTATGCACAAAACTAAATAATACCACAGATACCAAGTAAAGTTATAGAATTGTAATTGTTATGTAAAGTATTGACACTCGTGTAAAGGTTGTCCTCACCACTTTTCCCACTTGTCCCAGCTTGTATCCTTCATTCTGCCAGTCAGTCAGAACTTTCTGAGTGTGTGAGATGATGTGGGTTTCTACACGCTGACGGATGTCCTGCGAAAGAGCTCTGAGGAGGACCTGATGCCACACGGTGAGGTTCTCCACTTCAGACGGTGGGAAATGCGTCTCCAGCTCCACCTAAGAAAAACCAATACTCCAAATTAATGGGGAAAAGAAGTCCGTCAGAGAATCTAACCTACTGATCAGTGCAGACACTTTATCGAGCTTCAGGCACCGGATTCAAGCAGAATGATAAGCTGCTCAGAGGACGAGCTAAAACCTTCTGAAGATAAGACAAAGCAACACTTCAGTGTTTCAAAAAGAGGAGTCGGGACATTATGTGTGTTAATTCATACGAGAGAAAACAGCTACATTGCTAGAATTCTACTGCGGATGATGACAGCTGACGACTGTTATTTTTTAAGACTGAATTTGTTCCAGTGCTTTTAGTTTTTTCATTGTATACCAATAAAATAAATGTTATTATTGCTTGTATGATACATTTATGTGTGAATAATTTTTCTCATTTCATTTTAATGTAAAAAGGAAAAACATTTTAAAGACTTTTCTAAATTGTTTTTACATGAAAATATACTGAGGCATAAACATGATATAGCAATAAATTTAAAAAATGCAGCAAATGAGAATAGAACCTTGTTTTGATCAGTTATAAAACGAGGTTGAGATGAAAAAGAATCTATCTCCGAGTGCACACGGTGACATACAGTCTATAGT
>OMNM01034263.1:40907-52996 GCA_900302745.1 Parablennius parvicornis | reverse complement strand
AGTCGGTAACAATTTAAAAAAAAAAAAAAAACATATCTATTTTAAGGATGACTTCAGTGTTCATGTCACAACTTTTATATATTTGGTGACAGGGAAAACACATGGGAAACTTAATATAAACACCCTTCAGATGTCAGAATATAAACTTTCACAGAGTCAGAAGCAAACAGATGAATGCAGAAGTTTTCTATTTGAAGAAATGACTTGTACACAAAAGTCAAAGCATAATTATCTAGTATCTATACTGGGCCTAAGAAAGAAATGCAAAATGTCTTAAATGAAATGCAGGTTTACAGTCTTATTTTTTGTCATCAGACCAGGTGATCTCATAGCTGTCGAACGCAGTCTTCAGCTTTTCAACAGACACAGAATGATCTGCTTTCCCAAAGGCCTGAAAAGGAGTAGTACACCATTTATATTATAATCTGAAATATAAGAAAGAAAGTTTCTGGATTTAACCACTTCCATCAGATGAACTTACAGTTGATTCTCCAAACACTCTCAGTTTTTTCTCCTGGCTGTTGTGCTCTATTTTCCCCCCTCCAAGGCATTGGCACTCCATTCCCAAGGCACCCAAAGCTGGGCTGACCTTCTCGAATATATGGTCTGTAAATATTTAAAATCAGTCAAACAAACATTGGTATGAGATTTACAGATAGGGGTATGAAATGGAAACAGAAGCAGACACTACTCGAATCAAAATACTGATGCATCATTATTCTCAGAATATTAAAGGCTGCCATCTCTTATTTTGACAAAAGGAAACTGTAAGCACGTATTTATTTATAGCCTATATAGATATAGTTATATATATTTTTAAAAGCTAAAATTAAAAAAAGCACACTTCAACGCAACATAAATCCCTCGGATTGTGTGAAAATGGCCCTTAACGCAGTCCGTCTGTTTGGAACTGCGCATTATCTAAACCTGAGCAGGTGCACATCTTGGCGCAAACTGCAGTGACGAACTTACTGTGGTATTCTGCACTTTTTGTGCCTCGGACTATGTCTTTGTGAGCATCGCCATCTTTCACTGTCACTCTCACCAAAATGTACTTAAAGGTTCCCTCTGGATCAATCTCTACATCGGGGATTTTCGCCAGAGCGTCTGCCATTGCCATTGCAACTTTGCGCACAGTGCCGGGTCCTCTCAAAGTGTCCAGACGCCTGCAGAGCACCGACAACATGGGACGTTCTCACAGCGCCTTTATTGGGATCACGCTTCTATTTCCTGTCTTAAAGACACAGGCCACAGTCTATGTGCAGATCAGTGTTTTCACTCGCACTGTAGTGACTCCATATGGCAACAAGGAGGAACTGCTGTTGCTTTATTTTTAGTTTGCCATCGGCACACTGCAATTTCATATCATCCAGGCAGTTTATAGTATAAGAATAAAGATAATAGTTATACAAATAAAGTAATTTTCATTCTCAGAGAACTCTTTGTGTTTCTATTTGGAAGTTCCTCTTGCCGAAAGGAGATTCACCAGGACTGTGCCTTTTTTTTTTAGTAGAAAGTAACAAATAGAAAATTGGCCTATTTGTTCACCAGAAATAATAGTAAGGCTGTGTGTTTAGGGTGTGGGAATGCTATGTTTTTTGTTGAAGGTTTGTAATTTGGTTTTCTGATAATCATTAAAACAAAAAAAAAACCTATAAAAATATATATATATTATCTTTTTTTTAATGTGCTGTGTAATCTATTGACTGTTCTAGAGTAATGATTATCACTCACATCTTTTCAGGGTGTGACTAAACTATCCACAGGCATTTGCTTTAACCTGTTTTCAGCGTTTTACCCGGCTGTGACTAGCTATACCTCTCTCGAAGATGGATTGACGAGGTTACCAATGTCAAGTGACTTATAGCTTCTTCTTTTTTTTTGGTTTGGTGAGATTTAAAGGCATGATGATAAATGCAATATTAACCGTTTAAAATGTATCTTTAAAAACTTGAATAGTTTATTTCCTTTTCTGTGTCTGTTAAATAGATTTATATAATTTCTTTCTCCTGAAAGGATGGCTGTTAGAAAAAAAAACAGAACTGTAAAGAAACAGTGGCTGTTGACAAACAGTGGCTACAATCCTGTGGATTGGGCAAGAGAGGAAGGATATGAACTGTCACTTCGGGAAGCAAAGACAACGAGCAGGCGCCTCTGGTCCCACATCACACATTTCCTGTCCCAAGTTGCCCATAAAGAAGTGTTTGAAAGCCGCCATTACAGCATATTTCAGACTCTTTCTTTTTTTCAATGAGCACATCCTTTGACAGGACATTCATTTTTTTCAGCATTGAAAAGCATTACTTGATACATTTTGTTCAATTACTAAACGTTTATCAGCCAGACTGACTCATCACAGACATGTCTGTGTTATTTTTAACACTACTATCAACATAAGACTCTGTAATTAGTGCATCCAAAGATTGAAATAGATAGCTTTTATAATTATTATTAAAACAAAAGCTCACATCCTTTCACAGCTTTTCTTATCAGCCGTTTGTTGTTTGATATCATCAGTCTGTATGTTGTGCACAATTGTAGCTTCCCCGGAAACTTTTAAATGCCTTGTGTCATCAGTTTGTTTTGATTTTCCAACATATTTTAAGAGAGTTTTTTTTTACCCAGCATATCATCAGTGCATAAGTCTACTGCAAATTCACTGTTTAGAATCTATATGGAAATGACATATTGAAACACTTTACTAAATATAAGCGTGCATTGGACTGTGTTCAAACTGCACTGAAAGTGCAGAATAACTAATAATCAAGAAGCAGTGCACCTTCTTTATCAGTCATTTATGCTTATATTGATTATTTTTTTTAAATAGTTAAAAATATTGAGCAAAAGTAAGTTTTTTAATTTTAAAAGAACTTTATGTTCAAGTCTGTGGTCAATTTGCAGAATACACAATAAGGGTGCTAGACAGATACATTTGCAACATACAGTAATGAGTTGTTTTGAACATGCTCAGAGTAATAATGGAAGAACCATAAACAGTTAAACAACATCCCAATTGACACCCATCTTTATGTGGTATTCACAACACTTATATTCAAAACATTGTGTATTATGTTTTTTTTAAATTATATATTTGTGGGGCTGTCATATTCAACAGCCTTCCTTAAATCGTAATGTCTGTTTATACAAGTAGAATGTTAGGAATAAAATATGCCAATTAAATGCACCTTTCAAAGTACATCTCCATTTATTTTTTCAAATAATAAAAAAGCAAGTAACAACTTTTGTTTTATATATTTTGTGTAAAAGCCATTTCACTATAAGAAAGTCCAACATGAAACAAAATTAAAAGTAAAGTAATCATATTCGGCTACCGCTTGAGTGCAAAACATGTCCAATTTACACTTGACAGTCACACTGGTAGTACTAATAACATGTACAATACCAACAGGTAATTCAGATTTTTGGCTGTGCAGTTAGATTAGAAAAAAAATCCTGAGAGGAAAAGACTCTTATGTCCACTCTAGGAAGGGGCGGTAGAGGAGGGGGGTGGGGATTTCCATTGAAAATCCCAACAGTGATGAAAGCTTCCAGGAAACCTGTACCAAGGGAGAGGAGTGTATAAAAGAAAGGACATCAGTACATAAAACTCAGAATCATTCCATTCTTAGACAAACCAAGACTGAGAATAGAGAAACAATCTTCTAGGTCATCACTCAGATTTCTAAAAATGGTCAGTGCAGAGATATTCATTTATAAATTTGTGATTATTATCATTGATGATAGAATTTTAACATGTCATTTTCTTTAATTCTTTACAGGAGCCCTGCTTTGGAAAACTCACTGTCTCATGGATCCACTTGGCCTTTCTTTGCACAGGCAAGTGAATTTTTTACACAATTTTACCTTTATGCTTTCAGCTTTTGAAAGTGTAAAAATCTTTAAAAATGCATTCCTTGAACATCATTGCCTAACATGTCTTTATTTTCTATCCTCAGTGCTATGCATGTGGACCCGCGTTGAGGGCTGGTCTTACTACTACTCAAATGAAACTATGAACTGGCAACAAGCTCGAGCCTGGTGCAGGGAGAACTACACAGACATGGTGGCGATCCAGAATCAGGAGGAGATTGAGTATCTGAACACCTGGCTGCCCAAAAAACCCACATACTACTGGATTGGTATCCGCAAGATTGACAATGTATGGACCTGGGTAGGGACCGGCAAGACTCTGACTGTTGAAGCAACCAGCTGGGCAACAGGTGAACCAAACAATGGTCAGGGACGATCAAGTAAAAGGAAGAATGAGGACTGTGTGGAAATGTACATCAAAAGGGAACTTCAGTCCGGAAAGTGGAACGATGAGAGGTGCTCTAAATCAAAGACGGCGCTATGCTACACAGGTAACCAAAAATCTGAGTTTGAGACATGAAACATTCTATTGTTATTCTTATTTAATATTAGGTTACAGTTTTAAGTAAAGTGTATGACATTCATTGATCTTTCCACCGAGCAACATGTAAGAAAGTTTTCTTTTTCCCCAGCTGCATGTAAGAATGATTCATGCCTCTATGGAGACTGTGTGGAAACCATCAACAGCCACAGGTGCTCCTGCTTTGAGGGTTTTTATGGAGAAAAGTGTGAGCATGGTAAGAAAATTAGTTCTTTCATTACATTTTTCAGTGAACTGATAAGACTTCATATCTAATTGTATCTTGCTGTTTTCTTGTTTTTGTTTTTTTTACAGCCATCAAGTGTAACCAAGATGAGGTGATTGCCCCAAACAAAGGAAGTGTAAACTGCACTCACATATATGGAGATTTCACCTTTGAGTCCTCATGCTCTTATTCCTGTGAGGAAGGATACCAGCTGAGCATGCCAAGGCCTCTGAAGTGCACTGCCTCAGAAAGCTGGTCAGAGGAGCCTCCTACATGTGAATGTGAGTTCAAGAAGGTTGTGAACTGAACAAGTTTGAGTTACATTTAACAGCGTGACTTAGATTCCCAATTCAATCTTGTCTGATTTACCTTATTGAGTTTGGGCCATTTTATCTTGTCCTGTCCTATTCAGTGGTTAAGTGTCAGGAGCTGTCAAGTCCTGCAAGGGGATCCATGAAGTGCTCTGATCCTCTGGGCCCCTCCAGTTACAGCTCCACCTGTGTCTTTACCTGTGATGAAGGCTTTATTCTCGCTGGTTCCACATCAAACACACTGCAGTGCGAAGCATCAGGACGATGGAACGCCTCACACCCCTCTTGCATTGGTACAGTAGACAAATTATTGTATGAATTTCCTAGAATTTATGACTTACATCACACAAAAGTAAATATATGCATATGAGAGACACATTTATAATTTAGTTATTTTGTAAAAAAGCATCCACTGACTTTTTCTATTGTCCCTCGGCTCTACAGCTGTCCAATGCCCTGACCTCCAGGATCCAGAGAATGGTGTTTTAGGCTGCAGTGATGATACCGGCATGAGGTTCAGCTACGGAAACACCTGCAGCTTTAGCTGTGCTTCTGGCTACCGGTTAGTGGGACCGAGCACAGTAACATGTACATCAGCTGCTCAGTGGAGTGGACAGGTCCCTCGTTGCGAAGGTGAGGAAACACACAAAGTTTGACCTCACCATTCTTTCAAACCCAAGCGGGGTCATTGTGTTTTGGGAAAGACTCACTAAATGTAGATTTTTTTATTTTTGTTTTGGTCCACGTTAGCTATCACTTGTCAGAGTCCAGAGGGAGAAGCTCATCTGATCACCAAGTGCAACAAACCTCTAAATAAACTAGGGCCAAACTCGACCTGCAACTTCAGTTGTGACCTGGGCTTTGAACTTCATGGAACACGTACAACTAGGTGTTTAGGGGATGGACAGTGGAGAGAATCCATACCTACCTGCAAAGGTGAGCAAGCTTCCTCCACATCAATATACAATTCTATTAACGTAAGGTTTTCACAGTGTATTATGACTATGACTGACAACTAATTAGTTTTTTTATTTTTCCTGTTGTGTTTTTTAGCGATAGGTTGTCCATCTCCGGAAAGTCCAACAAATGGCGAGATGACGTGCAGCCTTCCTGAGCCTTCACCTGTTTCCCCTGGGAGCCCCAATCCACTTGGTATGATCTGCACTTTTAGCTGTGATGAAGGCTACGAGCTCCAAGGCGCACTCAACATGAAGTGTACTGATTCAGGCCGATGGACCGCCAATGCACCAAGCTGCACAGGTACACATGTGAACTCATTTTACCTGCACTTTCCCATTTTAGTCAAATTCTCAAATGTTTTCTCACAGAAAACTGAAGAATGTGAAATAGGATGTTTATTTATTAATGTGCTATTGCTTTTTGTATTCCCCAATAGTGGTGAGGTGTCCATCGATACAAGCTCCTGAAAATGGTTATATAAACTGCTCCAACAGCGAGTCCGTTTACAACTCGCAGTGCTACTTTGGATGCCATGAAGGTTACCTATTAGATGGACATAAGCTACTGATCTGTGACCATCATGGCGATTGGACTGGAAAGAGACCTTCCTGTCAAGGTAAAACAAAAACCAAAAAAACACAATAGATCTTATTGAAGATATGTGCTATAGCTCAAACAACAAATTTAAATGTAAATTGTGAAAGCGCAAATAACTAATTTCTTTATCCCAAACCAGGCACTGCTATTGCAGCTTCTGTGACAACAGGGGGCGCTGTCCTGCTGTCTGGTCTGTCTTTTGCTATTTGGCTCTTGAAACGACTGAGGCAGAGAGCAAACAAATTTGAACTAAACAGGTGAGGCACGCGTCCATAATGATACGAGAAATGTGTTTCTTTGTTCAAAAACCTTGAATTACAATGCCGATCTTCTTCTTTCTTTTCTTACAGCGTCTCTGAAATTGATCCTCCTCCGCAGGTCTACAAAAACAGTATTGACAGCCTCATATAGGTCCACACCTTGGTTCATCAGAAGCATATAAAAGTATATACTTCTGACTGTGTCCCTGTCAGTTAACAGTCAACAATATAAATGTTTTTCATCTCTACAACAGTGTAACTGAAAATGTCACAGTTAACAGTTGTGAGAAGAAATGTTTTCTAGATAAATTAGAATTGAATGATTGCATTGTGTCTTCCTGAAATTGTAAAACAATCAGGGCTTCTTCTACAATGTTTCAGACATGCATTTACTCCCAAGGGGAGCCTTATTTTGAACATATTGTTCTACAGTTTTTATGAATGGCCCAAATGTTGTCTTTATTTTATGATACTGAAAAAGTGATGTTATGTCACTCCATAACTGTGAATTATTACATATAAGAATTGTAGTATTTGTGTACTATTTATTTATTTGGTTGTTATTATATCTGAACTGTTAATTCAGAGTTGTAAGTGAGATGTTAATTTTATTATTTTTATAGTTTTTTTTTGTTTGTTTTTTATGTATGGAACTAATAAACACTTCTATAAAAAAAGCTCTTCATTCTCATTTTCTTTTGTGAAGTATATCAGTTCACGCAAGTCCCAGTACTTTTACTCATCACTACTGATATATACTGTTTAGCTGTGTCATCACAATAGCATAAAAGGCCAAAGCCAACCAAGGTCTGACGTGACCTAAAGTTCAGGCTGCCTTGATGATTCAGCACTCACTTGTGCTTAACACCAGCGTACTCCCACACGTTGAACAATGACATCCATCCTGACCCTAACATGCTGTATTTTTGTAAGAGGTCCAAGAAGGACCTTTTCGGAAGGTGCACAGACCACAGGTCTCCGTCTATCCTGCTATTTTTTGTCAAATTCAGGACAGAGCAGAGTAGATTGATAGTAGTGATATGCAAGGAAGGAAGCAGTATATTTCAGGGCAATCTGTTTTACACATCATCACTATTGTTTCAGTGAATACAGTGTCTTCTGTGTCAGCATTTTAGTGCAACAATATCAGGATTTCATATCTTACACCAGTCCCACAGCAGCTCTGGGGGCTTTGCTTCTCTGCAAGTTACCAATATATACTTGACATGAATCTATCATGATGTGAAGGGCTTGTGGCACAAAAGAAAAAAAAAGAAGAATGGAAAGTCAAATATGTTGTCAAGTGAAATGTTCGATGAATTTATTAGTCTTAGCTCTAAATAAAAAAAATATATTTTATTGACAAGAACATTTCTTTTAGTAAAGATCTTTCTTTGCCTATATTTTGTTAATTTTTATAATTTTATTTTATTTAATTTTATTTAATTTTATTTAATTTTATTTTATTTTATTTTATTTTATTTTATTTTATTTTATTTTATTTTATTTTATTTTATTTTATTTTATTTTATTTTATTTTATTTTATCCTGGAAACCCTGTAAATACTTCTTAAATCAAATGCAAATATTGTTTTTTGCCTCCAATAGACTAAATTTACATTTCATTTAATAAAAATGATCTAACATGAGTTTTACTAAGTTGAAAAAAATACTACTAGTGTAAGATTTGTTTTTGTCTGGATAATAGAAATGTTCTGCGTGGACAGGTGACGAGCTCATCACAGGGAAAACACACAGAGACAGTCACGCACACTCTCATGAACACCTATGGCAATTTTCAGAGACACCAGTTAAACTTGAACACATGTTTTTGGAATGTAGAAAGGAAACTGAGAAACTCAAATTCTGCACAGAAAAGTCCCCATGTGGACTCGAACCAGGGACCTTCTCTGTGAGGCGAGAGCACTAATGCTGTGCAGCCCTTATGAAATAAAGATAATAAAAAGCATTTATATCAAAACTGTGTACAAGGAAAAGCTGAATAACTCTTTAAGACATCTGTGATTTTACTTCACAAAGTGACAATGAGCAGTCCTGAAGCAGAATTTCTTCAGACTTTTCATTTATTTATTTATTTTCTCTGATTCAACACAAGAAATACTGTGGTGGTTTCCTTTTGATAAATAGTGACTTCTGTCACGCCTTTTTTCTTTTTTCACTCCGTCAGAGTTCTGCCTCTGATGCTTGTCTGTTTCGTTTAAAGTTTCCGTACTAATAGAAAGCATGCAAACAATGTTTACTCAAAGTACATTTATTATTAGTGATAGATTGGATTGCAGTTTATTGCATTTCTACAAGCCATTAACTTTTCCGTATAAAATCAGTCTGCCAAATTGATTCCCTTAATAAAAATGGTCATTAACTCAAATTGTAACTCCCAAGAATTTAGTGTTTTGAAACTTTACAGAGTTCATTTGATGCCCTAAATTCTCTAGGAGTATTACAAACCGCTGCTGACACCCAATAAAAAATCCAACCTCTTCTATTTGTAAATAGATCTCCTGTCAACTGGCAGCATGCTCGTAATACAGTAATTTCGATGTGATACTGCAAAGACCCAGACAGGCCAGTGATGTCTGGCCTTCTCTTTCCAGTCCCAGGGTGTGGAGTAGGAAGATAGATATTATGTAACGATACCTCACTGCATGAACTCGGGCTTCAATTTTTACACAGGAAGCTCAAGTCTGAGTCAGGCACCCAAATCTCTTCCAACTGGGCCTCGGCTGCTCACAAACTGATTCCCGCCTGTGTGTTTGTGCGCTTGAACAGCTCAGGTTTGGACATATCTTCTAGTCTTCTACAGATGAGGGATATATTTGATTAGAAGAGCACATTAAAATGTGTATCCATGGGGAAAATGTTTTCATTCAACCACTTTTAATGAAATTATTACCTCAGCCAAGGAGGCAATGTTTTTGCCAGGGTTTGTCTTGTCTGTTTGTTAGCAGGATTACACAAAAACTCCTGATGGGATCACCCTAAAAAAAATTCAGAAGATGTGTCTTGACCCAACTTAGATTCCATTACATTTTGAGAGTGATCCAGATAACCATCTGGATACAAAAAATATCAAAGATCCTGTTTTCACCCTTTACTTATCATTGAGCTGCTTTAAAAAAAAAAAAAAGTATATCTCTTGGACATCATATCTGATTGACTTGTAAAAATTCATTGATCTGTAGGATGGTCATATCTCATAAGGTGCAAAATTTCATCTGTATCGGATCCAGAATAAGATCAGGAAAAATTCAGGAATTTAACAATGGAAACCCCATTTACGAGTTTCAAAAATCATAACTCATTTACTTTTGTTTCGAATCTCTTGAAATTTGACATGTATATCTGGAGGATCATTGCTCTGAATTGTGCCAGATTTCCTCTGGATCCGATCCAGATTAACGATATGGCGGCACTTTGAATTTGGGAAATTTTAAAATTGAAAATGCCATTTGGCTGCGGTCTGTGCTCTCGGAGTGCTTTTCTAGTTTCGACTGAAATGGGAAACTGTAAACCGTTTGGGATTTCAACATTTTCTTTCATTTCACAATTAATTTTTTCCTTCACAGTAAATAGTGGGTATAATCAAAATCTTGTTTTTTTTAACTGTTGCCTCATAAAAAAAAAAAAAAAAAATACTGTAAAATAGTATGATATGTATAATTCAAATTTTTGGCAAACTTTATGAAATTGTTTTGCATAGACTCACGTGTACTTATGGTTGGCAAGATGCAGTAAAATAGTTATCCCACACTGTTAAACCGTCCAGCATACTGATCCTGTGATGACAGACGTGTTGAATTTGTGTTAATCGTTGCCAGATTGTGAGGGACTGCTAAACATGTTAAGCGTATTGCAGTTATCTAATCTGTATAGCCTACAGCGGGAATGGGCAACCTTTTTGCGTTGCGAGGGCCACACAATTTTCATCATGCACTGCCAAAGCAATAAATCTGTCAGTTTAATCAACATACATGAATTGCATGATTCAACTGGTTTTTGAAATGGCTGTCCTCGTGCTATTACCGTATAACCGATATCTGTAAGTTGTGGGATGATGAAGGTAACCTGTGACAAGTGGGCTGTCATACCCATGCTGGCCTCGTATAAAAATAATTTAGCATTTTAAATCTGGGTGAGCTGAACTACATTGACAGGAAGCTCAGGCACTAAATTGAAGTGGAAAACCAAAAAAGGTCCAATATCTGTGGATGTAGAGTATCTGTGCTAGTATTCATATACACTCTGAGTGATACTTGAGGTGTCAGACATGTTTAGCTATTATTATTAGAATCGAACATGTTTTTTTGTTCATCGTTGTCCTTTGTAAGCATAACTGGGGACTATTATCCTGCCAACACTGTAAAAAGCAACTGGTCAAACTGGTGACAGATACCAGTGTGAAGGTTGGCAGGTTTAGTAGAAAGTGATAGGAATGTAATATCAGCGTCCACATCAAGATTCAATATCATTGCTCTCAGGTCAAATCAATTATTACTGACGTCTTTTTCAGTGTACAACGATAGACGCAGATGACTTTTGTTTTATTCAAATAATTTGTTTTCTGAAGGTGTATTCACTTACACTTCTTTGTTATTTTTATTTCCATTATCTTCATTGGAAAGAACAGAGTTTGGTTTGGACATCCTCGGGCTTGTTAATTTAGTTTTTATTATTTGCATAACAAATATTGAAGAAAAATGCCGGTGTTGAGTTTTTTTGTTTGTTTTTGTTTTTTAAGCAAATGTTTGCTTGTTACTGATCAGCTGATAGAAATACTGCATTGTGCTCTTTGCTATTTGTGACGTATCATGTCACATTCTTGCACTGTTTTGAAAGTCTGTTGTTTGAACAGAAGCAATTTTGATCAAGTTAAAAATAACAAATAAAATAGAAAGCCACAGCCTGACCCTTTGGTTCCAATAACATTTCATAAACTGACCCAATTTTCCAATTTTCTGCAAGCTTGGGCTACTAATTTTATACCAAGTGTTATGCCCAGGAAAAATAATTTATCTAACATTATTGGCCCCTCTAAATGCTTATTGCTGCTCCTTATTCTTGCCCCATGGAAATAGGACATTGGGCTATTTTTGTTCATGCGCACCCCATATGATTGCTAAATAATTTGCAGTCTTTTGATACAAAACTTGTATTCATGAATCTGTACAGTGTTCTTGTTTTTCTCCTTTTTTTTAGTGTCAGTAATCACAGGGCTCTCTTTGTGTCTCAAATAGGACAAAGTCGTAAGGGTCCTTTGCAAGAGCTCCCATTTTACTCCTCTCCGTGTGTCTTTCTGTCCCCTGCAGCTCTCTCCACTCAGCCCC
>OMNM01034263.1:16922-38333 GCA_900302745.1 Parablennius parvicornis | reverse complement strand
ATGATTTCATCGAAAAGGGAAGTTTGTCATGAAATAGAAAAACTCTTGCTCCTTGCATTCTTTAAACTATTAATATCTGTATTTCTGTTCTACTTGTAGCCACATACACACGCACACGCACACACACACACACACACTCACACACACACACACACATATAGCCCTCAGGATCGCTGTGTCATGATGACTGGATCAGCACATTTCAGTATATTTGAGGCAGAGTTTTAATTTCTGTGTTTGGTAAAAAGGTTGTACTTTTTTTTTTCACTCATAGACTTCGGTGTCCCGATCAGTGAACACACACACATACAGTCTGCCCCGCATATCTGTAGCCATGTCAGTCGTTTGCTTTTATTTCAATGAAAAACTTTTTTTATTCACAGACCAAGGGATAACTAGAGCTGAGGTGGAGCGTCCCAATGCAGGTTCTATTTATTATCCCCACCATTTGCAGTACAAATCACTTATCTTTATATATGTCTCTTTTAATCGCCAGAATGTGTATGTGTGTGGACACAAGAGAAGAAGAGAGAGAGAAAAGAAAAAAACCCGAGATTGAGAGCAGGCCTGTCGGGTCTTTATGGGTCATTTGATGTGTTTGAGCGGGTCCAAGTTGAGTTTGTGCCGTGCACTTCACACACAGCGGACTGTTTCTCAGACCAACCGCATCCATCAAGGGCCCACAGGGCTGGCACTCTGCCCAGTCGAGCTGCTGACGTCAGAGGCGACCTCCAGAGACATGCAGCCGGCTAAAGGGGGCCCAGGGGAGGGGTGGGGATGATGGTGGTAGTGGCGGTGGTGGAGGGAGTAGTGCTGGCTCAGGGTGTGGGTGTGTTGAAGGAGGAAACTGGCAGAGGATGGATTTGACACATTTTGAAGCTGTTTTTTTGCATGGGTTGTACAGACAGTAGTGTTTGTTGCTGCTGCATGGAGACGTCAGCTTCTCAAATCAGAGTGTGTTCGCAACAGTTTCTTGTATGCTGTGTATATTATTTTGTGCGTACTGAGGCTGACAGTTATCAGATAGAGGCCATCATGTTAGTAATTCTGACTGAGTGGGAATAACAAATTTCACCAGTGTAGTTCAGGACAGAGCAGATAAAGCCTGAGCAAAGCAGAGCACTCATTCACAAATCTGTTTTAGTGTTTTGTTTCCATGGCTTACGTTGAATCAGTTTTCAGCAATGAAACGATTGACAGCAGGAGGTTTCCTGTGTTTTAAGAGGACTGTTTTGTTTACTACACACTCCACATATCGCACATTGCTACTGACATTAGCATGTTTTTTTGGGGGGGTGTATGTACCTCTCTCAACCAAGAGCTGTCTTTTATTCGAGTACAGTAGGAAAATCAATTTGCAAGGACTTGAAACCCCGTCTCAGTCAGGTATCACATTACAGAGACCAAAGTTATCATGCAGGAACTCACAGCTGATTGATTTGGAAAGCCTTCACTGCATTACCACGTAGCGTAAACTTGACAAACAGCACAAAGTAAAAACAAAAGCAAGGTTAATGTTATTATGACGCATTACATGTTTCGATCAAGTCTCGGATTTCAGTTTTGATTCTTCTGTTGTCTGGAAATGTTTGTTTCTGTCACGTGAGTGAAGCTCTTCGGAAATTGCTTGTTCAATGAATCAATACAGTTTGAGACCCGCCATAAATAAATAAAATTACATTAAAAAGAAGAAAATGTCCAGTAAAATAAAGATGTTATAGAGGCATTTTCTGTGTTTTAGATAGCGATTTTATATTTTCAGATGTTTAAATAAAATGTATGCAGGAATGCATTGTGATTTCTGCAGGGTTATATTATCCTCAATACAAAATATGTTTCACCTTCAAGTATATTTAATCTTACATGTGAAAAAGTTTCATATTATGGTATTTGTTTTAATTTTTAATTTGTCACTGTGTGCAATAATTAGCAATATTGTCTATTGAGGAGCGAGAGAACACCAAGTTATTGTTCAATAAATATTTTGACTTTCACTCACATTTTTCTTGGTTAACATAAAAGATCAGGATTTCTCACATCAGCCACAAACAAGGAGGTAACTTCACTGATGTACTTGTATTACGTTTTTGCACAAGCTTACCTATAATTGTGGAAATTGCATTGATTGCTGCAATATCACAAATTCACAGGCTGACTTGTTCCTGTATGTGTGAAAACAATCTTAGGAAGCTTTTCATGTGACATCTATTTTAATTTGTCACTGGGTGCATCAGTTTAGTCAGCTCACTGAATAATTCAGTAATTATAATAATTAAGTAGAAGAAAAATGTTTAAATGGTTTTGACGTACTTTCGGTGTATGGCTGTGTGTAGTTGCAGTGGTTAACATTATCATTTCAATTCAAATTTGTTTTAAGTCCTGCTGGGAATCCTCTATGTGGAGTTTGAAAATTCTCCACTGTGCATGTGTGTTGGTTTTCTTCGGTGCTTTTGCTTCACTTTGCTTTTACAGTACTTGATGTTATTTGGTCATTCTGCGTTGCCTGTAGGTGAGTGTGTGATTGTGTCCCTCTGTGTTTGCTCCGTGATGGAGTGGCAACCTGTACGGTGTGCACCCTGCCTTTTGCTCATTGTTGGCCCGGATCGCCTCCAGCCTCCCATGACCCAGAATTGGATGAAGTGGTACAGAAGATAGATGGAGATGGACATTCACAATATTTGTCTGTAAGCTTAATGCAACTCTTGACCTGAACAAGTTGTCACCAGTCATTTGAGCAAAAAAAAAAATATGTCAGAAATAATTGGCTGATGTCTAATCTGACTCAACGTCTCTTTTGGTATGATTTTCACATCAGGGCTAGGTTCACACTTCCACAATTTTGTCATCTGGACAAGTTAAGAAAAAGAAAAAAAAAACCCCTGCATTTCACTCTGACTCACCCTCAGGCTCTCATGTTGAACATCAGACCACAAACTGTAAACAGACGACATATTGGACACGTTTTTGATGTATATTATGTGACAGAACTGTCCTAACTTTAACAACAGTGCTGTTTACTGGGCTAAATACACTTGTGGTATAATTGTGGTGTTGTTTTTACCAGCTGAGAGCTCAACTAGAGTCTATAAAGCGTGCAAAGACGTCAAAACATTGGCAGGAATTCCCACATGCCAACACCAACAAAGAATATGAGCTGTAAGGGGCAGGCAGCTCTGACGCCTGTCAGTCTTGTGTTTGGTCCATTCAGGCGTCTTTGGTCTGTGTTGCTTTCGTACTTACAACAAACCACACCGCAGTTTGTTTGGAAGTAGGCTGAGACTGTTTGAGAAGCGGTTTAGCTTGTTTGGTGTGCACAAATGAGCCACACTAACACCATAATCGCTGCAGAGTTTGTTTTTAATCGGACCGAACTTGAGAAGTGTGAACACACCCTGAGTCCTCCTCCCCGCTCAGACCACTTTGCGTGAACTCTTTGGCAGCTTCCCTGCAGCTCAGAAGCTGCTTCGTCTCGATTGGCAATCTTATTTCTAGTCCCTCACACAAGCTGAGCGGTCTCCGCAGTGAAATGACAGCTGGAATCAGTGTATCAGCCTCATAGATTCACTTATATAAACTTTTCTCTCTCTTGTGTTGATGAAATGGGGAAAGTCCTGCTTAAAATAGTCTAAATGAACATTATGTTCATGCTAAAAATGTGTCTCTGTGTTAATTTTCCAGCGATCAGTTTGATCTTATATCTCTATGAGTGCGGCAGAAGCACAACCTGTCATCATGTGACCATCGCTGAGATAACCGCTGCTTCCTGGAAGCAGTCCCTGCAGCCTGTCCTGTCCTCACTTATCATGTGAGGGACAGCATTGGATTACATAAATCATTTTCTGTGTATACACGTACAAGCAAGTGTGTGTGTGTGTGTGTGTGTGAGTGAGTGTGTGTGTGTGAGTGCGTGCGTGTGTGTGTTGCTGCAAAGTTGTGTCACATCCTGTGTTTCTTGGAAAAAAAAAAACCTTCAGATTTCCTCAGCTTTCATGAGTTCATTCTTATTTCCTTTTCATCTTGTCTTTAACAAAGACAAAATGAAAAACATAGTTTGTCATATATATTGATTCATTGTTTGACACTGTTGTATTAATGTATCTAGAATGAGGCGTTTCAAGTTAAATACTGATGTGTAATAAAGTCTAGATTGTTATTACAGTATTATAATGATGTGGACACCAACTCCCAGAATACCGCTGATGTCATTTGAACATCACAACTTTCTTGACCAGGGTCCCACTGGCAGTATTTCCTTCACACCCTGCTCCATCATGGGGTAATTGATTAGTCCCAAACCCTCTGATGTGACTATCCAGAACTGCTCCCAGTGGATTGACAGTGCCTTGCATGGCTGCAGCCTCCATTGGTGTATGAATGTGTGTGTGATTGGGAAAATAATTTGTGAAGTGCTCTGTGACCATTGTCTGAGAGGAGCACTATATAAATAAAGCTTACTTACTTACTTTTGAGACACACTCACACACAGATGCAGCCTTTTTTTTTAGACACAATGTAATCTACCGAAATCGTATTTTGTCAGTTGTGCGAAGAAAGTTATCTGTTGACTTAATAAAACAATATCGTAAAACTCTTGTACAATGTTTTTTGTTGTTGGTTTTTTTTTTGTTTTTTTGTTTTTTCAATGGACAGATCTTTGATGGTTTTGATTGTTTCATCCAAAGAGCCAATAAATTAAACTCAGCAAATCATTCCTGGTGAATTTCACCCACTTGGCAGTTTTGATGATGCAAAATTTTATGAGACTGTGAGCCTCCAGTCTTTCTCACCCGAACTTTAGAGAGCAAAAGAAATTGGTCAGAATCCATCTCAAACACACAAAAAAATTTGCTTGTGTAGCAGGGCGTCACAGCACACCACTGCGATAAGAGAGCTATCTCACCTGCAGTGCTTTCCATCAGGAGGAGGAAGACTTCTTTGTAGATCTCAGTTAAGTGTAGTCTGAAGTGGTGAATAAAATGTGTATTGTAAAAACGAATACAACATAAAAAAAAACAAACATCTTTGTGTTTTAAAAGAAAAAAAATAAGACAAGTCACCTTTCCACTGAGTGATGACAACTACAAAAAGGCAAAGGTAAAACAGCCAATGGAGGATCTGCTTGTAGGTAAACAGGGAACCTGGCATAGAAGAAGACTCCTGCTTTTGGCAGCTGCACATCCTGCATGCAGCAGGTCGATGCAGGACAGCCACTAGGTCGACACATATTGACCGCTGAGTCACTGCTCGCTGGCCATCCTGTGGGAGACTGTGTATCTGCGATAGATCAATAAAGCACCCATCAAGTATCATGCACATTAAACCCAGCTGACTAAGACTTTCCTTTTTTTTGTGAAAAACCTTCTCCCCGAGCTGCTGATATTTTCTGTATCATTCATCAACTCATCTTTAACAGCTCACCAGAGACCTTTCTTACTCACTTCAGTGTGCGACAGACAACTGCAGACTTCCCTTGTTGGCATGTGTGTAATTGAAGCTACAGTGTTAACTCATTTGTTTCTCCTGCCAATCCTCTTCATCTTCCGCTTCTTAAAACCTGAAGAAACCCTTGGCGTTGTGAGTAAAAAAAACTGATCGAGAGCAAACTCAGATAATCTTCACACATAAACCTGTTTATTAAACAAACATCATTCACGAGCAGCCTGTAATATTTGATATTCAATCACATCATTGTTTTGTGGTAGAAAACTGGATGAACAGGATGGATACAAAGCATACTCAGGGAGAATATGCAAACTAAATGCAGCAAAGTCCTGACACTCGAATTGAACTTGCACATTTTTTGCTTTACAGCGTGCTAACCACTTCATGACCAGGAAGCCCTTTGTCCAACTATCAACATGTTTGTATTTTAATCTGCTGGTAGGAAACCTTTACAGAAATCTATAAGTACTTTACACAGCTTCTGTGTTTTCTACTATGGGCCCCACGCTGAAGTGAAAGCTTTCCTTACACACCCGGAAATCAATAGGATCTTCTTCTGTGGTGTGAAAAGCCTTTTACCATTTTGCTGTTACGAATAAGAATTTGATTTTAGATCAACACTCAGGAAAAGGTTTCTTTTCTCTCTGATGTCATTTTCAAGATGCTGTTTGCTGTTGAATCTGTGCCAGGGGGTTTTCTCGTTCTGACATCTGCCAGCCCCCCTGTGTGTGTTGGCAATAGTGAAGGAAGGTCTTTTTATGTCATGTGATTATGTAGAAGTAATGTCCCAAAGCAGCACATTTTGCAAAACTAAAAAAAAGACAATGGGCAGTTTAGTAAAATGACATAATAATAGTATGCATAGCACCACATTATTACAAGATATTTTTCACTTTGTATTGTTGACAATAAAATACCCAGCTGATCCCTGTTAAATTATTGCTGTCCATTGAATAAAATGCAGCAAAACTTCTTGTTCAAAACAGCAACATTTCGGAAACAGTCTGAACAGTGTGCTGAAGTTAGTTGAAAACCTTCCGGAATTGTGAGACAGTTGTTTTTAGTGTTCATTGCAGAGTGAGCAAGCAGTATATTTTCTAGGAACATGTCAGCACTCTCTTCCTGTGTTTACTAAAAGCACAGAAGGGCCTCAAAAATATGGGATGGTATTAACAGACGACTGGCGTCAGCCCCCAAACCGATGGCCGACCACGTGATGCGATGGTCAGATTCACGTTTCCACACATGCAATCTGAAACATGCAAAATCTCCCAGCCGTGTAGATAATCGTGGCATTGATGGTAAATCCCAATGTTAGCATTGCACAGTGAGAATTGGCATTTTCCATATATTTTTCTGTGAAACATAAAAAAAGAAAGCTGTCCTAATATGCCAACATTTTGGTGTTGAGGAAAAGCAGAGATGTGAGAGCCATTCTGGGCCTGCACCTGCTGACGTGTGCATGAGTCTGCATGCATAACTTAAAGAAACTACTGGGACTGGGCCAACCAGGCTCCTCGTTCAGCTTGAAAAATCTGATTTGAAAGGCATTTGCTTTTTTATTTGTGGATTCCCGTCACAGACAGGCTGTACACTTTGCTTAGCAGACTTTACTTTGGGAATTGACCTTACTTTTTGGTTTCATTGACAGTTACCATGTGAACGCTGTACTGCTCTGTTTTTCCACTAGGATTGTGCAGTAGTGTATTTTGAACCGATACAGCTCAAGCATATTTGAGCCATTTTCTCATGAAGTATCATTTACTATCGGGGGCCCCTCAAACTCCAATTTAGGCAACATCTTATGTTCCTCCAACAAAATTTAAATTTAGACTTTTTAAACTAATAGCCTTTTTAACATTGTCTATAAAGCACAGAGAGACAGACTTTATAGTACCCAATTAACCTCAATTGCAAGTTTTTCTATTGTAAGAGGAAATCACATTAATTGGAGGAATACTACGGATGCACAGAGACAACAAGATATCTTACAAGGAATATTATTTATCAGGATACCAAGAGAAACTACACTTCTGCACAGGGAGAACATGCAAGCTCCACAGAGTAGGGCTCCAAATTGTAATTGATTTTGGGACAATGGTGCTGTGAGACACGAGACCGCTACATCACCTACAGACACACCTTGTATGAGCATGTGCTGCACTCACATTCACTCCCTTCTCTTGTATTTATGGTTCATGAATAGGCTGTTTGCTAATTCTGAAACAATTGAGCTTTAATCAATGTTTAATGCTGTTTGTGCCAAAACTGGAGCTGCTGAGCTGTTTATAAACAGTATTGGGGTTAAATCCGCCCTTCAAATTGATATATGTCAAACCATTGTAGGCTTCAACAAGTCCTTAATGAAGGTGAACGTTTTTGAAAAGTATTTTTTAAACCTTGGTCCTCTGATTGACGTCACGCCTGGCTATAGCAAGTTTCGTGTCTATGTTAGGAAATCTAAAGCACGCTGGATGAATGTTTAAAACAACAAAGATACTGGCTGTAATTTCTGTCTTCACATCATCAAAGAGGTCTCCCTCCCAAAAGCAGGATCAAAGCTCGAGTCAGTGCTCAAGTAGATGTTTCTAAAATCTGCTCAACTTTTTCCATGGTTGGATCACATGAAACATTATCAAAGAGATCTGAACAGTGACTGTTCTCGTGTGCTGCTGACCGACATGTAGCCAAGTTCTGCTCAACAATTTTATTGTCCTCAATTGTAGCTCTCTCAAACTTTGAGCCCAGAGTCTGCTATGATTAGCTGAAGCCTTTCTTTCATTATTATCTCAGTAATGTCCAACACTATGCTTTACTATCTCTCTAACACACAACACCCAGTGAACAAACAGCACAACTGAGTGAACCCAGTGTCACTGTTGATTTTCAGCTTTTATTTTTTAAACCAGACGACTACGAATTCCTCATGTTGCCATTTAAACTTGGCACGTACAACTAACTATTTAATTTATCAATTTAAAGTGGGACATTAGAGATAATAGAAACATCATTCGGTCTTTTTTTTCATATTTCTCAGAGACTTATAACACAAATTATGGTCAGGGAAAATCTTTTTTACCACTAAATGTCAATTTTTCCACAAGTGACCAATGCAGGTACCCCAACCTAACCCTACCAAACACTTTTAAAGCAGCAAGTATAATAACATCTAGCTTGAAAATGTCTGAAAGCCTCAGCTCCCACTATGTTCTTCCAATAAAAGGCATGTCAGTGTCAACAGAGCACAACAGCACATGTCAGTTTTATCTGCAGAGGGCAGTTTAGTCTTTATACAGAGATTAAATACCCATGTCTTTTGTGTAAACCCATAATAATTACTATATAATTAATTTATTCTTATGTTTTTGTTGTATTGGCTCTTTACTCATTCCTAATAGAAATGTCTGTTTTCTAATTTGTTCTTTGTGCTGTTTCATCTCTGAGGTTCAGTTTTCTTTCAATAACAGCATCTAGACACACTGGGTGGTATTTTGTCTCGCAATACTTACAATATTTTATCATTTTGAGTATACTGCAGTATTTGTCATTTAGTAACAATAAGTTCTTCACAGCAATAGTTCTGCCTTTACACAGCAGTTGACGTTTCCTGTCTAAAATCTTTTTTTTTTTCTCCCAACAGATGAAACATCAGCGAAGGAAGTCAGCAGGGTAGGTTTTTACCTGATTTTATATGTATATATTTAAATGAAAATGTACATATATTTTCACTTCACAGATATTTTTATCCTCTGTTTATTCAAAAATATAGTTTTTTGTAAATAATGAAGGACCTATCAAGGAGAGAACAGTGACGAGTCACAGCTCTCGCTCAAAATTAGCAAAACAACCACATTTACTTAAAGTATTGAGTTAAAAACACAATTTGACAACTACTTAGAGTGGCCTTGTGCTTCTTTACTCTTTACTAAGTGACTTAAATAGGCTTCAACAAATTTACTTCGTCATACCTTTGGTAAGCTGTTGATGATTGTTTACACTATAGAACAGCTGTATCGGTCTGCATAGATACACAGCTGATAGGAAACAGCATGATTGTTTGGCTGTGCGATGAAATCATCATACACGGCACATTCGGACGCAAGATGATCGGAAAGAGTAGATCCCTGTTGCTACACTTATGTTCTCACCTTTGTCATTCACACCATTAGCAGGCCGGGTGTCAGTGCCCATAGCAAGGCCCTGAGGGCGAGTGGAAGGGACTCAACACACACAGGGAAAAAAAGGGGGTGGGGGAAGAGAATCAAGGTCCACTCGACCTCTCAGTGCGTCATCCATACGTTTGTACTAACAGGATGTGGGAGGATAGAAGGCGTCCCGTGGGGGGAAGCTTTCTAGTGCGCCATTCTCCCTGCCGTCCTGTCCTCACCCTCTCTGCAGGCGCAGAAATAGACAGCTCTCTGGCCCCGTACAAGGCAGGAGGTCTACCTCTTACATAACCGCACTTTAAAGCGGAGGCTGAGCGGCAGAGCTTGCCAGGGCTCTAATCAGAACTGAGAGGCTCCGGTGGCCTCCTCTCGGGACCGCAGGGGGATCCCTGTGCTTGAATGCAGGGTGGAGCGGGGCGAGTTTTATGATGAATGGCTTCGGCTTTGTGAATGGCAAGGAGATAATAATTTTCCATTCAAAAATAAATTCAACATTTTCTCATTGATGTCTGCCGGATGCTGTAACTTCAGACAGGGCACAGTGCAGGATAGAGTTTATTGTCAGGTTTTTTGTTTTTTTCTCTCCATCTCTGTGCATTTGCTGAATTTTGAAATTCAATCTCAGTGTTTGTGAAAGACTGTGGAGTTTCAATTTCTGTGTGTCTTGTGTCCAGCAGTACCAGGACACAAATATGCAGGGTGTGGTGTATGAACTCAACAGCTACATGGAGCAGCGCCTGGACACTGGAGGAGACAACAAACTTCTGCTCTATGAGTTGTGCAAGATCATCAAAACAGGTAAAAGTGGAAATAGTCAGTCGGTCAGTCAAACATTGTTTCATTGCACTTTCCAGCCAATATCAAAGCATTGATAGAAAATACATTATATACACACCTGCATCAACATCTGAATGTTTTCACATGCATCCTCACATACAAAACAGTCTTCTGACTCATTGATCCTTCATCACTTGACCTCACTCAGCTGCAGCTCAAATGTGACTATAAATGACGCAATTTATATTTTCTAAGGTAACAACCCCAGGAAGTGAATAAGATCCTTTATTCATTTCATTATTATCTAATCAAAACACACTGTTTAGAGATGGTTATGGTATAATTGATGCTACAGTAGATAAATATGAACAAATCAAAAACTTTGTACCATTTTCCTAATAAGACAACCACTCATACGGTTACATAGTTTTAGACTGTCATATTTTCCTTGACAAAGTTGTGTTGTGTTTCTTGTGAACTCCATATAGCCAGAAAAGGATCAGCTCACCCAAACCACATTACTCATTAACTTTCTAATCATTAGTGTTTTCACTGCTCCTCCGGTCTCTCTGCTGTCACTTTGTATGATATCATGACCTATTTATCACAGTGAAATGGGACTGGAAAGGAGGACTAGGAATGAGATGAACTGGAAAGCAGTCAATGCCTGCAGTCCAAGTCCTCTTGTTATTACAGAGGAATTCATCAATACTTTTTCAAGTTGACCGTTGCTTTTTCTTTTCCTGCCACACTTTTCCTCTCAGGCCTTGTGATGTTGGACATGTTTGCGAGAACACAGCATGTCTTGAACTTTCATTAACAACCTGTTGTTGCTTTTTTGTGTGTTGACAGCAACAAAAGCTGATGGATTTGCACTTTACTTCTTGGGAGAATGCAACAATGTGAGTGCAGAGAATGTTTGCGGAATACTTTTTCATGTACTTGTGTATATATATATGTATGACATTTTTTTTCCTCCTTTTTCTGTCTGGCTTCCTGTCACTGTATGTGCTTCTCAACAGAGTTTATGTTTATTCACTCCAACGGGGGCCAAGGATGGCCCTCCAAGCCTCATCCCTTCTGGCCCCATCACATTTGGGACAACCATTGCCGCTCATGTTGCCAAGACTCGCAAAACACTGCTTGTAGAAGACATCATGGGGGTAGGTCGGTTATATTACCCCCATTACAGTCAAATAACATTTCATTGTATAATGTGAGACAACCATTCTGATTACTACATGAACAATCATACTTTGATGAAGAAAATCGCTTGAAATTTGCCTTATGATTCAATGGTGGACTTGCTTGTTTGGTTATAGTTCAGATAAAAGATCAGGGACTTTTCACAGGAACTTGGTTAGAATAAGAGAAGAAATATCAATTCAAGAATCATCAGCAACAGTTCACCAGAGTTGGTAATCTCAAACCTTTCCTTATATAGTTCATTATTAAATATGCAGGATTCATGTTGGATACTATAGTCAGAAACAAAGGTTTACCACTTACAGGTCTGGCTCCTGTGACGGTTGAGGTCATAACAACCTTTGCTATTTGTTGTGTTACAGGACGAAAGATTCCCCGACGGCACAGGGCAGGACTCAGGGATCCATGTTCACTCTGTCCTGTGCCTCCCCATCCTCACTGCCATCGGGGACCTCATTGCCATCTTGGAGCTGCACCGGCACTGGGGCAAGGAGCCCTTCAACCTCAGCCAGCAGGAGGTCAGTCTGACCCAGACAAAACAGTGGGAGAGTGGGAGGCTGGAGCGAGGCTCACAAAACAGCCATCAGTTTGGTATCGACCTTAATCTGGATCTGGTTATCTTTGTTGGGTACAGTTTGTTGTGTCAAATACTTGGTGTACTTTTTTGGACGCAAGGACTTTCTCCTTGGTGCAACGTCGAATGAAACTGAAGACATGGATCTTTGTTGTATTTTAAATTCAATGAAGACAAATTTAAATTAAGAAACAATCTATAGTACAAATATAGCCAATGGTTGCAGGTGTCTATATAAAGATCTGTCTCACTTTCCACAGTAGAAAACCTCTAGCAGACTTCCTAAAACCACTCCTTCCTAAAATGTATAAATTCACTACTTATAAGGTGAGCCACAGTGTATATTGTGTGTGTTTAGAGTTAATCCGGTATTTCCCCATCAATGAATGAGAGTTTACTGACATTTTTTGTCCCTTATGCCGATTGATGTAGCTTTGATCACTTTGCAGGAGGATGAATGTTATCCTGGCCCATAAAACAATAACTTCTCAGATTTGAAGATAAGGAGACCAGAGAGGGTGAGGGAAATCCACCCTAATAAACCTCATGACAAATAGTCTTTAAAACACATGTGCAGTGGGGAAAAAAGTGGCTTAAATTGCATACTTGTGAAGCAAAATCCTAAACGAGTCACAATTACTAAACTTCTCATGACTCATTTTTTCAAGATCTCTTTAAACTGCATGATACTTTTTTTTAACCTTTTGCTACAAAATGTAGTTCAACATTCATTGAAAATGTGAGCATACCCAGTAGCAACCTCTGATATTAAAACAAAGTAGTTTACATGTTTCACATATGCATTAAATTACATACTTGGAAAAAAAAAAACAGAAATCACAGGCTTTTACTTCTACCAAGCTGATAACTGAAACATTGCATCTTCATGGGTTTGTTGTTAAACGTAGCAACTTCGACATCACGCATATTAAACCTCTTATTCATTAGAAAGAAATACTGGAGCTTTAGTTTTACCTAATTAAAAAAAAAAAGAACCACAGAGAGTATGACTGTTTGATGGACTGAAACATAATTATGTGTATTCATTGGTAATGTATTTGTTTGGTTTTTTTTTCTGTAGTTCTTTGGGGCTTAGCTTTACTTTCTTTTCCAGGTTGCAACAGCTAATTTAGCCTGGGCATCAGTTGCCATTCATCAAGTACAGGTGAGCAAAACTTTCGCTGAGCACTGATTTGAATGGGAAATTGTACATAATAGCACCCACAATGCACTGTAATGCTTCACCTGAGACTTGTCTGGGAACAAGGTGAACACCACCTTTAACCACTTATTTTGCTTCTAAATGACTTTGTTTGTTCTGGTTCTGCGGTTGATGTTTTTAAAGGTGAAATCCACTGTGTACTGGACCTGGGCTGTCACTGGGCCCAGTCCAATCAACTGAGCCATAGATTCAACAAACAGCTCCCCGGGGATGTCATTATGCCCCAGTGCTGTTTTTATATGAACAGATAACACCTCAGAGAAGCAGCATCCCACTGCAGCTCTGGCCACAGTGGATCCCCGAGCGTTACAACACAATGCACGCCAACATTAAGATACTGTTACTACTACTCAGGATTCTGTCCAGCGGCCAACTGCATGGATCAATCATTTCGTTTGTGCACAGTGCTTGCAGGATGTTGAATGTGTTCTGCAGGAAATGAATGAACAAAATTTTTTGTTTGCTTGTAGGTGTGCAGAGGCCTCGCCAAACAGACTGAGCTCAATGACTTCCTTCTCGATGTGTCCAGGTAAGAAGATCTTTCTCGAGTTTCCCAAACACCAAGAAAATACTTTTGAAAGCTCAGATGAAGTGAAAGTGACATATTTTGAGATAAAATCATATAAATAGAATATATGAGCTAGAAAGTGAGAAAATATTTCTATTCTTTGTTAGAATATCAGAGTAAACATGAAATGCAACTTTGTCCTCTCACATTATAAAAAGTGATTACATTTTAGGGAAGTGAGTTTTTGTGTCTTGAATGTGAACGTCATCAGAGCTTCCCATTTGTCAAACATCTCAATGCACCATTTCTTCTTTTCGCACAGAACATACTTTGATAACATTGTGGCAATAGATTCTCTACTTGAACATATTATGGTGAGTGTGATTTCTGCAAGTCTGTGTTCATTCACATTGTCCTCAAGGCTGCACATCTTCAGAGTGTGTGCTGAACTGTGTGGGTCTAAAATAAAAACAGTTCCTTCTGAAAATGTGAATATGTTGATTCTACTTCTAACAGTTACTTTTCGCTATAAATACAACAGATAGATAAACCGAATTCATTTATATTGAAATGTTTGTACAGATATTTAAAAAATTAAAACTGATAAAAGTGGGTGAGTGAAACAATGTAAAGGAAGATTTTCCAATTTCTTTCACTAAAATCCACCACTTTCTATGTTTTTCATTGCTTTGTGACTGTGGTGTCATCTGGTTCAACCACTAAAATGAACTGGATGACATGAACCTAAAGTGTGTACGTGTCTACCATCACTGTATATCTACTCGATTCAAAAATCAGCAGTAATACATTCGATTTTATGAAGTTTAGAGTGATAATTTCCTATGTGTATGTCAGTGTTCCTTTTAAAATGGTGTCCCTAATTTTGTTTTACAGATATATGCAAAAAACCTGGTGAATGCAGACAGGTGTGCACTCTTCCAGGTAGATCACAACAACAAAGAACTGTACTCTGACCTGTTTGACATCGGAGAAGAGAAAGAAGGCAAGCCTGTCTTTAGGAAAACCAAAGAAATTAGGTCCGTAAGATCGATCTTTTTTCTCAAAATGTACCATTCATTCCTGAAACAGCTTACAGAAACTTTGCTGGGATTCTTTAAATGTAATCACCTCAATCTTCCTTGTTGAAATTCAAAAAGAGTTTGGAGCACGGGTAACTCTTTTTCACCTTGTTTTTCTGCAGGTTTTCTATAGACAAGGGAATAGCTGGCCAAGTGGCTCGGACAGGGGAAGTCTTAAATATCCCAGATGCCTATGCAGACCCGCGGTTCAACCGGTAAACACATTTCTGTGAACAGGCTTCACTTCTCATTCTTTTTTCTTTTTTTTTTGTTAAAATTATTGTAGTCCCACTGCTTGTCACAATGAGGTTTTCAAAGTGTGGGAGGACTAATGCTGATAAGTGAAGTCAGTGTAGAATTTGTCTCTATCACACTTACTATAAATTCAGATGTAAGAATGTGTTATCAGAAAACAATCTGTGGGAAACTGCTCCTCCTGACCTCAAGATTTTTATCTGCTTTGAAAGCCACTGCTCTACAGTACTGTGGGATTGACAGCATAGGCTCACCTAAATTCTCTTGAAGTCTGACTATGTTCTCGTATCTGTGTTTTTTGTGTCCAGAGAGGTGGACCTCAAAACTGGCTACACCACGCGGAACATCCTGTGCATGCCCATTGTCAGCAGGGGGACCGTAATAGGTGTGGTGCAGATGGTGAACAAGCTAAGCGGAAGTGCCTTCACTAAAACAGATGAGAACAACTTTAAGATGTTTGCTGTCTTTTGTGCTCTGGCCTTACACTGTGCAAATGTGAGTATTACTAGTGTAAATATGATGAAAAAAAGACTAACTGATATTCTTCAACGGAACAGCAGTAAACTGCTTCTTACTCTATATATGCACAAGTCTACTGTCCTTGTTTTGCAGTGTAGGTACGTTATATGAGAATTATGTAATAGGCCTACTTCACAGCCACGACTGCATTTTTGACGTAATAGCTTCATCATCGTCATCCTAAAGGCTTGGTTAGGCTGGTAACAGGCTGAAGTTTTCCCTGTTTGCCAGAGCAATATGTTAGTTTTTTTTTTTTCTCCAGGACAAGGAGAGTGTGTGAATAAACACAGATTATTATCCCTTCCCTGGAACATAGACATCCCATGATTCATGCTAACTCTCGGAGCTTGCATTGTGTGGTCTGTCTGTCAAAGCCTCCCCTCGCTGTGGGGCCTGACTCACCGTCAGTTCGTGCGACAAACTTACGCAGGAGCAGCGTCACAAAGTTGGTTTTAAAATTGATGCGGGTATGTTAATATTTTAAGGCGAGAAGTCTGCATCCGTGCAGTGGAGGGATTTATGTTTGACTGTAATTTATGCCTAGTGTCTGTAGGAAACCCGCTCCGGCCAGTTTCTTTTTCACAGTGATTTACGGAGGAAGGCGTGAGGTCTGGCGCCTGTACTTCACCAACTTACTCCATGCTTGTCTGGGAAGGGAACAGGGATACAAATCAGATGTGAAAACACTGCGTTAGAGACAAACAGATGACAGTTTAACTCTGTCTGACCCTTTTGAAAATTCAAAAAGTGATGATGAATGCATTGAATAAATATCTAAAATGCTATATTTCCCTGAGAATTGTTCAGTTTCTGTCTTGATATTTCAAAGACTAATTTCCTGATTAGAGTTTCCCGCTTATCTCCATAGATGTATCACAGGATCCGACACTCTGAATGCATATACAGAGTGACCATGGAAAAGCTGTCTTATCACAGTATCTGCACATCTGAAGAATGGAAGACTCTCTCCCAGCTCAACCTCCCTGCGATCATCTATAAAGAGATTGAAATGTAAGTAGTCCCTTTCTCTGAGTCCTGCTGTGTGTTTGCTTGCATTATTGGTCTGAGATTTTCTTGCTTCTGCTTCACGCTCATATCCAAAATTTGTGACCTTGAGTGGAGTGGGTCTCCCGCCGCATGTCTTGGAATGGGATTATGAGAGAGTCCAGACCATCACGTTAACATGCAGTGGGATGGGGAAGGGTTTCTGGATGTCAACGTGTCTGCTTCATGCTCTCAGACCTCTGAACTCCCCTCCTCTGCATCACTTCTACTTTTCCCAGGTGTGCATATCTATGCTAATTTAAGCTTCCTCCTCATTCTCTCCTCTTCCTCCCTCCTTCAGGTTCCACTTTGACATCAATTCCTTTGAAGAGATATGGCCTGCTGTCTTTATCTACATGGTTCACAGCTCCTGTGGAAAAAACTGGTATTATCACATGACCACAACACTGTCACCGACAGCATTTTGTTCTCCACCAAAGCAAACGTGAATCTTTATTTCTGTGCATGAAGCTTTGAGCTGGAGAAACTCTGTCGGTTTACCATGTCCGTACGGAAGAACTATCGCCGTGTGCCCTACCACAACTGGAAGCACGCGGTGACAGTGGCACACTGTATGTACGTCATACTGCAGAAAACGTCTGGGATCTTCACAGAGGAAGAGGTTTGCTTCTTGTTCTGTTTTCTAGACCTTAGAGTAACTGCTGTTTGATGTCAAAAGTTTTTTTTTTTGTGTGTGTGTGTGTTTGGCTTTGCAGAAGAAGGGTTTGTTGATAGCCTGTTTGTGCCATGATCTGGACCATCGAGGGTATAGTAATGCCTACCTGCAGAAGTTTGACCATCCGCTGGCTGCTCTGTACTCCACCTCTACCATGGAGCAGCACCATTTCTCTCAAACCGTCTCCATCCTGCAGGTAGAGCTCCACTATGCAGAACTTGTTCTGATGTGAAATCCAGCATTTTCACTGTTTCTTTTTTTTCTCTTTTGAATCATGCAATATAAAACAATACACTCAGTATAGCATATAACATACCTTTTCATTTGATACATCATACATCCAACTTCAACACAACACAACACAAGTTTATGAATTCGACAAATTGTCCTAATGTATCTAGAAACTCAAAACGATACTTGTTGATTTTGAAAGGCAGGGGCAGAACTAGTGTGGGTTTTGCTTTGTCGTGTGACTTCTGATACAAATAACGTGTGAAAGAAATGTTACTATGGACCGACTATTACTTGCTGTCTTTTTTGCTAATCTAACAAGATAATTTTATTATCATGTATTCACTTGTAGATAAACATTGACGGCAGAATATAGACAATATCGAAGATATAAATATATAGACCGAAACATGTGTACAAAGATATAAGGACACACAGTAAATAATTATAGTTATGTATAAAATAAAGTAAGTTAATTATAAACTCTTCTTTGTATCAATCCATTCATCTTCTATATCTCTTAATGCCCTTCAGGGTCGCAGGGCACTGGAGCCAATCCCAGCTTTCTATGGACAAGTGCAGGATACCCCCTGGATATTTTGCCAGTTTCTCTTTGTATTTGACATGGAAATCTTAAACGCACCATGATCATTTGAAATTAACAGAGTTTACTTCTATTTGTATTTTCTCTGTTTGGAGGTTTTACTCATCACATTTCTTGCTGTTGCTTTAAATTCTTCCAATTTGCACACATGGATCCCATCGAGGCTGGAAATTAGTAGCATAAAACTAAAGCACAACTAATCAATTATAGATTAACTGAGAGGATGGTATGATTTAGTTGGTGTTGAGTTCTTCTGTAACACTTAGATTTCTCTTTCTGGGTCCGATGGCCTGGGATTAACTTGACTTCAACTTGTTGTAGTCTAGCTGAGCTGAACGCCTCATAAGTGGAGCTTTTGCTTTTTTATTGATCTCTTTGTTTCTCATAGCTGGAAGGGCACAATATTTTCTCCAACCTGAATTCCAGCCAGTACGAGCAGATGCTGGAGATCATCCGAAAGGCCATCATCGCCACGGACCTCGCCTTGTACTTTAACAACCACCAGCAGCTCACAGAGTTGCTGGCCTCGGGGGCACTGGACTTGAACAACCACTCACACAGGTCAGACCGCAACTCACAGTGGCGCTCACATCAGGATCACATCATGGGTCTCATTAATAAAAATTGTAAATGCATTTTATAAATCACAGTCAGACATGGACTTTGATCTGCATAAATCTCTACTTGAACATGCTAAAGTTTTAGCCACAAATAGTTAATGCAACGCAGATCCTGAGTGATAAAACAGACTTGAGTCCACATATTAACATTTTTTTACAGTGAAAATAAATTATGGTTGAGTTGGATGTGAAACTGTAGCAGTGTGGGAAATAACTGAAAAAAGTGTGATTGTGAAATATCGCTACTGTGATACATTCTAGGATGTCAAACAGGGACTGAAACTTAAAAAGAGTTCACCTAATGACAACAGGAGGAAGAAAATTAGTCCAACTGTGGCTGAGATGACTGACAGTTACCTTCAATGAAACTAAAGATGATACCTGTAATCTGGGGAAGGTGTGTGAGTAGCGTCTCTCTCACACACAAGGCAGAGCTTTCATTCAGTCATTTCCCTCTAGTTACTAGGTTAACATGAAAACTGATGGCTGATTATTAAATTCAGGCCCAGTGGAGTAAAATCCTCCCAGCTGCAAGATGCTGATTTCATTATGTCTTTTTAACAGTTCAACAGCTGAATTGTAGACTCCAGCTGTTTCCTCTGAGTTCTGTAATGTCCCTGGTGTGACCGTCAGACATCCTGACCAAAACACTGACCATGATTTGATTTGTAAAACATTTTTAACAAGTGGAAGTTGTTGTGTTACCTGTCTATGCTTGTTTAAAGCAAGAATAAAAAACACTGTTATTAGTGTGGACAATTATAAACTGTATGTATAATTAATTAATGACTTAATGTCTCCATATTTTATTCATTCGATTTGGCTTGAAGTCACCATTTTATTGTCTGTGTCAGTTTTTCTTGTGTCCAAAGTGTGTGTACACACGGGCCAGAGTAGGCGCACAAATCTTTTCCAGTCAAGTTTGTGTCTATGAATCTGGCTCGAGCATTAAAAGTGGTGTACATTTGTAAATGAGATTCCGAGTATGAGAGAGAAATCTGGACTTGGCGCGCCTCAACAGAACATTGAGTTTCTCCACATGGATGTAACGAGGCTCTGCTCCCCTCCAGGGACCGTGTGATTGGTCTGATGATGACAGCATGTGACCTGTGTTCCGTTACCAAGCAGTGGCACATCACACGACTCACGGCCAACGACATCTATGCTGAGTTCTGGGCTGAGGTACAGTGGGGTACTGTTCGGGCTTAAACAGTTTTAGTGTCATGATCATGCCTCAAGTAGAACAGTCAGACCTCTGTTACGGCTTGTAAACACTGATACAACTTTGCATGTCCTGCTATTTGTAAAGCACAATATGATGTTGTCTATGGGCCAGGAGGTGTACCGCAGTATTTAAAAATAAATGGTGTGCTCTTACGTTGTCCTTTCATAGGGAGATGAGATGAAGAAGATTGGGATGCAGCCAATCGCTATGATGGACAGAGACAAGAAGCATGAAATTCCCCAAGGGCAGGTAATACCAGCACTCCCACAGCGCTTTGACACATTATTCTGATGTACATTTAGTAGTCCTCTAATATGATTTAATGGGGGGGTATTGGGAGAAGAAATGTCAGGTTTTGAAGACTAGAAAAATACCCTCTCAGAAAGTGTGACTAAAGTGGAAATGGTGACTTGTAGTTAATGACAGTACAATAAGCAGCACTGTTACATGTTTGAAATGAAAGAAAAAAGCTTTATAGCAAAGTTTTGAGGGGCTGGGACAGTCACACAGTGTAAGAAAACATCTGCTGTGGGTATTGGTATATATAGCTTCACCTCGCGGTGCTATCAGCCAGTGAAATTGAAAAAAAAAATGTTTGTGCATACAAGACTATTGAAAGAACTCATTTGATACACAGTGTGTGAGTTAAAGTAAATCTGCTGACACATTACGGACACAACAAACTCAAAACACTCTCTCACTGAGACATAACACTGAATTTCAAGATTTTATAAATCGTTTTTAGTTTGTTATGTCTTTTTCCTTATTGTGAAAATACCTTGCTTCTATTGTGGACTTGAATCTGTGTACTGTTTATTATTGTTTCTCTTCTCTTTTTTAAGGTTGGATTTTACAATGCTGTAGCAGTTCCATGTTACACGACACTAGCAAAGCTTTTTCCTCCGTCCAACCCTCTTTTAAAAGCCTGCAAGTAAGTGACTGAAAACTTTTGCTTTATCCTGTGACAGCGAAGTATGAGGAGAGAGGAAAACAAACATACATTTTTTTTTTTGGAAAAGGTAACAGAAACTGAACAGACAAGTTTTTTTGTTTTTTTTAACAAAGTTGTCATGCAGGTGGCATGTCTAAGAGTGTGTGTGTGTGCGTGTGTGTGTGTGTGTGTGTGTGTGTGTGTGTGTGTGTGTGTGTGTGTGTGTGTGTGTGTGTGTGTGTGTGTGTGTGTGTTGGATCCCATCAGGAGCAGCAGGTCTAACATGCAGTGTCACTCACTCTCTTGGCGGGATCCTTGCCAGTCCATATCTG
>OMNM01034263.1:0-15105 GCA_900302745.1 Parablennius parvicornis | reverse complement strand
GGTGGGGGGGACCCACATCCTGTGTTAGCAGGAGACAGATTAGCTGAAAGGCGATTTGACTTTAACACACAGTTACCTCATTGGGTGACGGAGGTGTCAACACTGACGGTTTCACCGATCCCAGAGACTGACCGCTGTTGGGGAGGAACTTGTAACGTACCACCCTACGTCCACTCAGCTTGGGAATTAATTTGGTAGAATGAACTTACTCTTGTTTTGGTTGTGTTATTTTGGAGGTTTTCTGTTATGAGTTTTCTATTTGTGAGCTCAGCTGATTCTATCATGGTCTTGTATTTACAGAGGCCTTACTCTGAACCTTGTCCAGACTAGGATATGTGAAATCTTCTTATCAGTTCAGGCTCTTTTTTTTTTTTTCACTTTTTTTTCTTATTTTGAAATGGTACTGTTTGCCTTCTGTGGTAGGTTTATTGTACGCGCACTACTTCAGCAAGGTATTCCCAGAGACAGAAGGAATGTGTAGAGGAGACGTACGGTGTAAAGCCACCCTGTTGAGAAGGTGGGTGTTTGAATGTTTGATAACTTTTTGAGCAAAAATCCTTTGCAGTACTTGAATAATGACATACAGCCTATTCTGTTTGGAGAGAACAGAGTCCTCAAAACGTAGTCCACAAATGAACTGATGAGGAGTTAGAGAAGGTTGGCACTAGCAATTACAGGCACAATGCTCCCACCTGAAACGGACCCCACAGTCTCCGTTCACCTTCAAGCCTCAATCACATTTCTGAGTGACTTGATCCGTCCCTAGGTGGAATGTTTCTAGTATGAAGAAGTACCACCATCCAGCAGTTTCGAGTATTTATAGGAATTTCAAGACTACATACGAGCTCATTTCCACTTAATGATTTACACCACTACAACATCATAACTTATTTAACACAACAAGAAACAAGGAATGAACTGTGCAACAAGTTGCAGCCTATATAGTTTGGGATGTTTTTTCTTTTTTAATTTCTTTTCTTTAAAGCGGGTTAGTTTTACGTGGGTGTCTTCACAGGTTTAAAGACACTGAAGTCAACAATAAACAACATGTTTCTTCTTCTGCTCCACAATGCTAAGCTAAAGCAAAATACATCTATCTCTGGGATTGCAACTCAAGAATGTTGTTCAACATTTTGTCGGCATGTGACTGAAGTTTCCCCTCATATTCACAACCCTTTGGAAGGAAAGAAGTCCTCCTTTATGCTGTTTCTTCAAGATCGTGCCCGGGGATACATTTGGACTCTTTCAAATTAGTTTCCAAGATCTTCCAAAAGACAAATTCTTTTGTCTGAAACTGTCATTCCAGTAGACAATGCTCCTCCAAGACTGACATTTTTGCTCAATTAATTTGTGCAACTGTGGCCCCCAGTGTTGTGAATGTACTTTTTTTGATGAATGTTTATGTTGGTTGAAGATTCCCTGTGGTGGCATGTGGGTCAGTGCGCCATCAGTTTCCACGATTTGCTGTCTTACTCTTCAGAATTGCTTCCAGTAAGCTTCAACCAAGAGCAACAATTAGCATGCACCTAAACTGAAGTTTATATATAATTTTGCATATACAGTAATAGGTGTATACTGTGTACAATCTAGGAATTAGTTTGTACAGACTGAGATGTGTGCTCTGATGGTGCTAAACTGTATGGCAGTCGTGCACTTTCTGAATGAGTGTGTGTGCGTGCGTGTGTGTGTGTGCGTGCGTGCGTGCAAGAGAGATCGCTGTGTCTATACCCGATCCAAACCCCACCTGACCACATGGTAAAGTCACTGCACTGTCCCTTCTGCTCTACAGCACCAGTTATAACCTGTTGTCTGCACTATGTTTAGCTTATGATCTTTATTGCTATTACTATGTTATTTTCTTAGAGTTAAATTTTAAATTAACTTATATTTTTTTATACAAAGGATAATGTTGCCCTTTTTTGTTTTGTACAAAGTAAACATTCAAATAAATTAAACAGTCCAGACATGTTACTGTTACCCAGAATAACTGAGGAATGTCTCAACTGTAAATGTAAGAGCAGTAGCCCAAATGAATTTTATTAAATACCTGAAAAACAAATCTGTGCCAGATTTTTTTTTTTTTTTTAAGGTTATTTGCTGAAATGATTGCATACTTTTTCAATACAAAAAATTCAAATAAAATGTCAGCTTGGTCCTGTTTGGACACCTTCAAGTAACACAAGCCTGAAGGATATTTTGTGTGCTTTAAAATAAAAGCTGGATAAGTTGTCAGTGTGTGCTTTGAACTCACGAGCTTGTGAAAATTCTTAAATTTGGTATATTTTTTAAAATATTTTGGTGTCAGTAACTCCTGATGATAATCAGTAGAGCTGCCAGTGTCCATCAGTGCCACTTTGTAGGACAATCCTGCTATCTTAGCTCTGGGGAGTACGAACAATCATAGAGAAGATAGAAGCTTTATCCTGCTCTCAGTTTATCAAAATGAAATGTGCACATGTTAAAAAAAAGCATAATCAGACACTCAACAATATAAAACCCGTAAAACTGCCTGTTAGTTTTTAGACTCCTGCTTTTGGATGTTGGTAAGAGCAGGTGCGTCCACCAACACGTGGCTTCATTGTAATATTTTGTCAAACCAAACATCAGAAGCAGTTTGTTAAAAAGGCAGAGTCTAACTGGGAATTTTAAGCTTTTGAGCTTGGAGACAGTCTAGTCTACTTAAGTTTACTGAAGCAAGCATCAAATTTACCACCAAGCTCAAAAAACACTTGCTCACTCCCTGGGGTGCGACTAGTTGCTTAGATAATTTACTAAGAAGGTTTCAAATCATCTCCAAACATTCACAGGGGCTCACAAAGTTGGTCACAGAGCCTCCCTAACATGTCACATGAATTTGTAAATGGATATTTGATTTCACTATACAGTCACAAAAAGTAAACATAGTGTGACATGCAGTGGACTTGTAGGTGAGTTTTGATCAAACGTTTGTCTTGAATTGTATTATGTTGAATGTATGAATGAATTTATTTGGATTTTCTACATGTGCATACAAAATAAAACATACAAATATATATATTGATAATTGTGTTGACATTTAAAAAAAAACCCGAGATTGGCACAAAGAAGTCATAAAGACTTATTTCCATTGTGGTCCTCATAAAAAAAATAAACAAAATAAATAATAATTAAAAACCCATAAACAATATGAAATAGAGACATTATAATGTTCTTGCAACATTTGTTTAACATGCAAAAAAGTTCAATTCACTGTCGTTCCAAAGTGAAAATTCTTGCTGAATCATGTATGTTCCTCTAGTTGTGAGTTATCACAATCCAAATTAGGTTGCTGTTTGCAAAAAACTTTCCAGATCCTTTCTCTATTGAGTAAGTATGTGCTCAACAGTTTTTGATCATCCACAAGCGTCCCAGTTGAAGTTACCGTAATGTGGGGCTGTAGTGACGATCAGGCTCTGCATGTGAGGAGGCACCACAGAAGAACTACATGAGCAAGATGTGTGAGGTATTCATATTAAATAATCCAGAATAGAGGTGCTATTCATGTTGCATTTCTTGATTGAACAAAATGTACATCTGACCTCAGCTGGACTCACAACACCACTGCCACAGTGAAAAAAGCCCAGCAAAGGCTCTATTTCATCAGGCACCTTAGGAAAGCTGGTCTGAACCATCGTCCCAGGCCTACAGAGGACTGATCAAGAGCATTCTCACTGCGGGCATCACTGTCTGGTATGGGAACACCACACAGGCAGAGAGGAAGGCTCTCCAAAGAATCATAAAGACATCTGAAGGGACTATTGACAAAAAAACTTCCTTCCATGGATAACATGTACGAGCAGCGTTGTCGAAGAAGTGCATAAGGAATCATCAGAGACTCACTCCACCCCGCTCACTATCTGCTGAGACACAAACACTGCAAGTACAACCTGAGACCCAGCAGAGCAGACAGCATTAAAACTCACAGAACTCGCTTTTTTAACAGCTTCTTCCCGGCCACTGTCAGACTGATGGCAAAAAAAAACACTAATGGACTACATCTAATTATCTGTGCAATATTTTTTTTATTTTTTATACATAATAAATGTGCAATATTTATCTTTTTGAGGAACGTGCAATACGCTGTATATATCTATATTTTATCATGTGCATAGTGATTTTTTATGTCTTAAACTTTCCTATTAGGGTTAATCTGTCATAGCTGTGTAGTGTTTTTAATCTTATTTTTTATACTTTTTAACTGAAAACTCCAATGTGTTTTAACTGCTGGTTATGCACAAATGGCAAATAAAGAACCTGAAACCTTGTTGTAACATGACGGAAGAAAAAGATCAGTATTTGGTGGCCCTTTTCTTGCACATAATTTTAGAAGGATATGGGCGCATGGGTCATTCCAGATATATTGGAAAATGGAGTGCAGAAGTCCTGTGGATACATTCTTGATAAAAACCCGTTTGACTCTTCCTGTAAAGATTCCGCCCCATTGAGATAGACCCACTGAGATTCTCATATCATTGCTTTCCGGACACACTGTTCTGTTTTTACGCTAAATATAGTTTTGATGACACTGGCTCTACGTTTAGGGTTGCTGTCTTCTGTTTCAAAATACATTTGAAGCCTTTGATTGTATTACTTGATGTATAAATGGGACTTATGGTACTCACGGGTTCCTAAAAGCGTTACGCAGTATGTTGCTGAACAGAGTGGGTTATTTGGGTCTACGTCACGAGGGACTGTTGTCTTTGCAGCTTTCTTCGAAATTAAGCCACACATATTTCATCTGGATTGTCGTCACAAAGCAAAGCAGAAAATCAAGTTGATGAAACTGTGCAGCGGTTTTTGTTTCATGTTTGTATTTTTACGAGGTGTTTTCTTGAGAAAAAGCTGCATCAGCTGTTTGTTCTATCTTTGTTAATCATTTGGATGATTTATAGTCTCTTTGGTTTTATTACCACTAACAAGTGAAAAGTACTTCCATGGACATTGAGGTGTACAATGAGCCAGTTAAATTGATTTAGATTTAATGCTTAATGGAGCTGAGTGATGATGAGTGAAGGTTCTCAGGTGTGTAAGATGTCCAGCACCTGAAGGGAACGCCTCATTCACAGCACGCACGCTCTCAAACATAAGGAACAGATAGAGGATGCAAACATGTGGTAGTCGGGTACAAAAAACAGAAAACACAAGGGGACACTACCAAAATAATGGAAACTGCAAGACATGACAACAAAACTGTCAGTAAGTTTATGGGTGATCTTTTTTAGTTGATGTTGAGAACATATTTTATTGAAATGTTAAAAAAATTTAATACATTAAAATCTAAGATATTGCAAAACGAGTTTGTATGGTGGCACAGTGGTTAGCACCCTCACTAATGAATTGAATTGAATCCAATCCAATCCAATAAAATCAATGTCCAGGGTGTTTCTTGCCTTCGCCTGTGGTTAGCTGAGATTCTCTCCAGCATCCAGTAGAATAACAGATTAAAAATATTTCCAAAACTAACAATTATATTATCGAGCTTGGGAAAGTAATATCAAAACAGATCTTTGCTCTTCCTATTCATTGTCATCATTAACGAATACTTTATTATCACATAAATTCCTGAGGATCAGCATGCATTATTTCAAAATAGTTACATTAAATGGTACTGGTAATGTAGGAATACATATTTTTGAAAACTCTGCTGTATGACGCTACTTGTTTCATTGAAGCATGACATGTTAGACGGTCTCTCAATGTTCAGCTTTGCCATCTGGGTGCTTTCCTATTCTGGTCATTCCAACCCTAGGGCCGAGTTTCACTCCCCCCCCCCATGCATTTTAGGCTAGCCTCCAGAATGTGTGTTCAGTTGCTCACATAACCCAGTTGCTGTAACTGTAAGTGCTAACAACAAGATAAAGGTAATAGATTGATTTACGCATTCCTTTTATTGTTCCAATTCTATTGATACATCTTCTACACCGCTTATCATGTTCAGGATCACTGGGCGCAGGAGCCAAACCCAGCTTACCATGACAGAGCGTGTATAACACTCTCTCAGTCTATCACAGGACAAACACAGAGAGACAGACAACTGCACTCTCTCACATTCACACCTAGGGGTAATTTAGAGTCACCAATTAACCTCACATGCATGTTTTCAGACTATGGAAGGAAGCCCATACACAGAGAGAATGTGCAAACTCTGCACAGAAACCGATAACCACTGTGGCCTTGCTTTGTTGTTGTTGCACTAACCAAATTCACAAAATGATCAGCATCAACACAATTTGTCTGGTAGCTGTCTGGAAATCACAAGGTCTTCACCATAAAACAGAAAGAAAACTAGAAATTTTTTTTGTGACCTTTGCTTGCACATTTCTGAAATGAGCGTAAAGTGTCTTATTATAAATAATTTAGTATTGATTGCTCATGACAACTACATTTTAACAACTCAATATCATCAATAATAGTTCATCACTTAACTGTGATATTTCTTTTCGTTGTCACAGGACAGATGAATATAAGATCAAAATAAAATATATGTTCAAGTTAGTGTTTATTGAATCAAATTTATTATCGTTCAAGTACATTTTTGATTTTAAATTAGATTTTTTTTTTTTTTTATGTTTTATTGCACTGTATTAAACCCTTAATTGATCCATCAGTAGCAGCCACACAGAACAGTGCTCAGGGGGGAACTAATGGGCTCTAGTGTGGGAGGAAATCCAGAGTAACCCACACACATGGGAAGAACATGCAAACTCCACACAAAAAGGCCCCAGGTAATATTTGAACCCAGAAAAATATCACTGTAAAGCGAGGGCATTAACCACTGCACCACGGTGGATTGACTCAGATAGTGGTTTATCTGTGTGTCGCCGCTCAGTGTTTCACAGTTATGTTGCCATTTGACAGGCTTGTTAGCATCGTTATGAACAGCTAAAATGCTGGTGATTCTAACTCGGTTCGGCAAAAAATGTGGCGTTGGTGAAGGTGTGGGCTCAACAGAGTGCCCATTCTAGTTGGACATGTGAAAGTAAAACTTAAACGACATATGTTAGTTGTTCATCTTTCTAAATAAAGATGTCTGTGATTTTTGTGCCACCTGAAGAGTCTGGAGTCCGACTATTATCAGGACATTGAACGCAGCAGCAGCAGCAGCGCGCGGCTCGGTCTCCATGGTAAACACGTAAAGGACACTAATGGAGGACGCTTGAGGAAGGCTTGTCTACAACCTACAACAGACTAACAGCTGGATTTTTGCGTTAACATTTTGTTAAAGTAAGTTTTTGTCATGTTTGATGCCAAATGCATTTTCTAAAATGGTATAAACAGGCAGCTATTTATTATCTATTTAATTTAAATATTTCAATGTTGGGCATTTTTACTGTTGAAACACATTTTAAAGTAGATTAAAGTAACAAACAATATGTCTTACAGTGGGGTATGATCATGACGAATCTTTTTTTTCACAGTGTTGTGCTTGTCCAGAATGTCCAACAGATTTAAGTCAAAGCCACAGTGCTATAGGAGTGATATCCACAGGCTTCTGCTGGCGGCTGAAACTGGGCAGAAGGCTGATGTCCTGACCTACACCTCGGGCCATCTGGGTCCCCGCAGCCTGAACCAAAGTCAGCCTCGTGCAGAGACAAAGCAGTGTTTCTGGAAGACATCTGAGAGCCTAGAAGAAACCCCAACACCCCTGGCACTGCAGAGAAGACAGACAAAGATATCAGCTTGTGTGAGGAAGAAAGAAGGAGAAAAGTATGCCTCGGAGTTCACCTCTGGCACTACTTTGGTGGAGTCTGGGATTATGAAGTCAAGCCAAGATCAGGCTACTGATTATTTATCACATGAAGGCACAAGAGAAGATGAAACTCTTTCTAAAACAGATCATTCTTCCTCAGAGTCTTTGCCACTTCAACTTAAGACTCCTACCCAGAAACAAAATAACTTTTCATCTGATCTGGAGAAGAGCTCTCATGTTAACTCCAGTCATTCTGGTGGCATGAACAATACCAGCCAGTGCAAGATTGTAGCCAGTGAGAACTTCTGGGCTGGGATCGATGTGGCTGAAACTCATGAGAGGAAACTCAAACAGGTGCGGATGATTTACATCAACAATCACGTTAGGACAAAAAAAAAATTTGCCAATTTTTTTTTTTTTAAATATCCCATTTTTTCACAAAGTGGTAGTCCTGCAATGCTGCTTTGGCACTTGAAAAAATTTCGTTGCAGACTAACACAGACTGTAATGACACATATTACCTTGCTAATGATGCATGTGCATTACTGTCTCACACACAGGAGGTGAAGAAGCTGGCAGCAGAGAGCAGGCCCAACAGAGACCGCCTGGCGGTGTTCAGTGACGTCTTTGATGATGTGTGTGAAAGCTCGCCAGTATTTGGACGCATCCTGAGGGAAATTAAGGTTTTTTTTTTTTTTTTTTTTTTCCATTTCTTCTGTACCCACTAGAACATTTTTAGCATGTGCAGTCAGATGTATTAGAGCCAATGGAGAATGAGTCCCTGGTGCTTGCGAGCACAAGTAGAGCAACCACCGAAACCTGGTGGCGAAGCAACAAAGAGCAGGTCATCAGAGGACAATGGTTTTATCACTGTCCACTCGTATGATATGACTTTCAAATTTGTTTTTGGCACAGAAAGATAAATAAGTACTTGCTCCCATTGTGAATAAAGCATTGAATGGTTGTATTTTGCACCTAAGCAAGATGTCTAAATGTAGAGGTGAAGGATTGTTGCAAATTTCCTGCTTCAGTCTGACTGGAAAGTTTGTTTGAGGGTTAGTTATTTTAAATTCAAAGTAGAGCTAGGCCAATGAACAATAATGTGAGATATACAATTCTTTTCACAAACATTTTAATTGAATATTGTTTTCTGTATGTTTGCTTCCTCTCTAGACGGAATATGATTTGTATGTCAACCACTTGATGGCTTCACACTCAGCAAATCCCAACATGGTAAAGCACACTAACTATTCTATAATGACTGAAAATTGAGTGATACAGTGAGTAAAATAATCAACTTTAAGAGTTACTAAATCTGAATAGTGTTTTAAGTGTCTACAATTTTCTTCTGGAATGACGAAAACAGGTTTTTATTTTGTGTCAGCAAGCACAATGTCCTCATGTTACCTGTGATTAATTACAATCCTTCATGTTATTGAAAGGGAGTAAGAGGCTTTTTTCCCCACTTTGTTTTGTAATGGTTGTCAGCCAAGGAGCAGTCCAGAAGGGAAACATTTACTCCTTTATTTCTGGATTGTTTTTCATACTTTTTCAAACTGCACCTATAGCTCATTCATACACAGATAAAATGTCAAATCAAAGGACTTCCAACAGGGGGTAAAAAAAAATTTTTCTCTCTCTATTCGGGAATATCTAAGTACGGAACTCAAAGCTTTTTACTGTGTCACATTTTCTACTGCTCACAATAAAAGCACATCAGAAGGTTTTGAACATAAACTAAAACGTTTTTGGAACAATCTGTAAAAAAAATAAAAGTAGTTTCTGCTCTTTTTGTTGTCACGTTTTTGTTTTTAGGCACAAAAAGCTGTTCCTCCAGATCTCGGTGCTCTCAAAGTAAACGAAATGCAGTTGGAGGAGGCTGAAAAAGAGGTTTACAAGCTGGAGCAAGAAGCCAAAAGGGCTCTAGAGGAGAATAAATGGTACTACAAGGACACCGGGAACAAAGTATTCTGTATGTCTTAATATAGGATACAGTTCACATGTTATTTATTTCAACATGTTTACTCTTTTATAACTTCAGCGCCCGAAGTGAATTACAGAACATCCAGGCTACTAAAAGTCCAGAGGACACTGATTTGACGTGTAAGTCTCAAGACTGCATCTGTTACATAATCATGAGTGAGCCACATGTACATAAGCATTTGCTGTATATCACTCTGCCAGTCAAGTGCACATGCTAACTTTTAAATATTGTTCATCTGTGGTGTGAACAGACTGAACAAATATTCACTTTGTCATGCCAACAGATATAAAGAGAGTTTTGTAGCACCACTGAGTCAGCTGTGACTTCTTATCGCCTGCAGGCTTTATTCAAGTACAAATCCAGCATTATTCACGACAGTGCACTCATGTTTTTGTGTTGGAACATCCCTGTCAGGCCTGCAGGACGCTGCCAGCAGCTGCACTGACTGTGTCCAGGTCAGGAGGCTTCAAGTGCTGAGTGTGTGGAAGGAGATCCAACAGTTGGAAGACGAGATGAAGAACAAGATGGTGTCCACTGTTATAACCAAAAACACTGAGAGAAGCATCAAAGAAAAGAAGGTGCTGTGGAAATGACATTCATCTTGGCATGTTTTAGAAACAAGTTTCTGAAAACAACACCTCAATTATTTATTCTTTATAAATAATTGCTTATTTTTAATGTTTTATTTTCTTCAGATTGAGATAGTTAAGCTAATCGCCTCAAATGAACGTCTACGGTCCATCAATAAAGTATGGGAGTTTTTCATTTTAGCACATTGTGATATGTTTGCTTTATGGTATCATAGATTGAGTTGCATGCTTTGCTCGGTGGTTGAATAATAATGATGTTTTCTATTTTGTCTTTAACTTTTCAGGATCTGGAAGATAAAATCAATGCAGTGCTCAACAGAGAAAAGGCGAGCAGGACCATCAGACGGTATGTGGCATAGGACACACTGGATGTCAGACTGGATGAGTTTGGAAACTTTTCTCACTTAAATATCACTTTCTCAAAACAGGATGTTGTGGGATGAAATACATGGTGATCTACAAACAGGGAATGAATGACTTTGTCTGCCAGTGAACCTGAGAATCATTTCTTCACATAAAAGTTGTGCTTAATGACAGCAATTGTCAAACCGAGGACTGAAGCAATCCAAGAAGAAGAAGTGCACAGAATGTATGCTCTGTAATTTCTGCACAGATTGGCAATAAAACACCATGTGGTTTTTATTCCATCTGCAAAAAACTAATACAATGTGCTTTAGCAAATCATACCTAAACACTGTCTTACACCTAATGTAGTATTTTAATACAATTATCTAACAATCAACTCTGACTGGATCTCTTCAAGGCCAGATATACTTGGACAGGAACCATTTATACTTCAATGTTAGCGTGTCAGGTGTCAGAATACTGTATAAGATTAGAATGTTTGTTTGTTTTTTTTCCTTTACCGATGTTAAGCAGTCTAAACAAAAATGCAGCAGATCTTATTATTGTTTTAATTTCATCGATCAAATTCTGTTTTGCTAACCAGCCCATGATTATTTCTCTATATTGTATCAAAACTGGAAGACTGTCTTTTGTGTACAATACTATATATACATTACATTTTTAACAAAACTATTAACAATATTACATGGACTTTGTCAGGTTTGTCTTCCTTTTTGTTTTATCTCACACACACAGGTACACACACGCTCACACACGCATGCACGCAAACAAACGTGCTCTCTCTCTCTCTGGGAATACTTAAGGTTTGAATGGCACTACCCTTTTTAAAACACAAGAGGGCAGCAGAGACATGCGTAATGCAATAATTGGAGCAGTCTTTTTTTTAGTTTACTGGCTTTTCTGTGAAATTTAGGTACTTTTCTGTATCAACAACATTGTTTCAAGATTACTACTTTTTCTGCTGTTACGCATGTTAAAATATGTAGCAGATTAATACAGCCTCTCTCTTTGTCTCTTTACGGATTTAAATCTGATGTGTCAGTCTGTGACCTTTATCAAACAGACTGAGGACAGTTTGAAGTTTTCAGTGTCTCGTAAAAGGTCACCGAGGAGAAATGTCAGCATTAGATGGGCAAAGTGTTAAAAGGAATAAAAGGAAGAATTCCCTCAAGGATCATGTTTCATTTGATTCAAGCCATAAAGATCTAGTCATAAATATCAAAACTGTTATAAGGGTATTCATTGATTCTGGATGAGAGAATCGCAGATAATCAGAGGATTAGCAGAATTACAAACGCTTTCCTTTGTAGTGATTCGCGGTGGCCTTTGCCCCTGACACGAGGGCATGCCTTGCTGTCTGTTCGAACATAATCAGAGGTCAAAGTCCACAATCCACCTGAAAAAGTCAGTAGGAGCAGACTGTTTTTGTTCCTCACTGCCTCACCTCTTCTCTCTCTGTCAACAACATTTCACTTTGTGGAGAACTGCCTCTGCCTGGACTCGACACCATGTTACTCCGGACTGCCATCCTGCTCCTCCTTTGCGTCTCCTCGGGCTCGGGTGCCACTTTAAGCCACTTGCAAACTCAGGAGAACGAGGAGGAGGCCCTTCCTGTTACAGATGGTGTTGCTGGTGAAGCTGGTGCAGATACCGAAACAGGCGATCCATCACCAGCTGAGCAAGCTGCAGTTACTTCTGCATTTGGTAACAATATACTTTCTAAAATATTTGGAGAAAGTAACCCAGAGGGTGACAAACCCGAAGTGGCTGTAGATTTTGAAAAAGGCAAAGAGTTGGATGCTGCTGGAGATCCCACTGTAATGGAAGCTCTTACTGAAGAAGCCGTGGCACACGGGAAACCTTCATCTGAAGATGAAGACACAAATGACATCAGACCAGTCCAGAATCTTAGCAGACCCTCAGAGCAGGAAGACAACAGCAGCTGGAGCATCAACTCCATCAGAAGCGGTTTCCAAACTATGCATGGATACTTTGACTCTCTGGTGGAGCTGGTCGGGGGGCACAATGGAGTGTGTCAGTACCGCTGCAAATATGGTAAGTGTGTCTCTACTCACACTAGCTTCCTGATCACAAGTATTATTGGAAGATTCCTGAACTGCTCTGAAAGCCAACATTTTCTATGGACAGATTGTGATGTGGTTATTGACACCCAAAATCCATGTTGACTTGTCTAGTTGATGTGTTTATTTCAGTATTTGCTTGGCACACTCACAGCTTTCAATTGCAATCAATTCTTCTGCGATCAGATAAACACCCACCAACGTCTCAAGTCAAGACAACATGCTCGGGCTCTTCAGGCTGCAGATACTGAGACCTGAACACAATGTTTATCAGTCCCAGTAGATGTATCTACAGTTATGTAAGCAACACAGAGGTTCTCTCATACAGAACACACATCTTATCTGTGTGATGACACACACATGTCAGCACCAGTCTTCTGTAGACACTTGGCCGCGAGTACGTAATGACCTTATTTGATGCAGGACTTTGTGGAGTCCAGCTCAAGATGAAAAACTTGTGTTTTGCAGGAGAACTTCCTCAGCCTCGCCCGGGCTACCAGCTCCCAGAGCCCAACGGCTGCAGCTCCTCTCTGATTGGATTCCAGGTGAATGCCGCAGTATGTCACCTGTTCATAATACTAACAATTTTAAAATAGTACTAATCATAACCACTGGAGTTTATGATATTAAAGTGTCATGACTGACTGTATTTCTTCCTTGACCCGACAGCTCGACCTAGGAATCCCAGCCATGACAAAGTGCTGCAACCAGCTTGACGTGTGTTATGACACATGTGGCACAAACAAGTACGACTGTGACTCCGAGTTCCGCGTGTGTCTGCATGACATCTGCTCTGTCCTTCACAAGAGCCTGGGCTTCCAGTCGAAGGTTCAAGGTGAGACATTTGAAGATAGTTACAGCTCAGCCACTGTCGTCAGTTAGGTAGTTGTTAGTGATCAAACAAATGTGACACACTTCTCTCTCTGTTTCTAAAACAAATGTGACACACTTCTCTCTCTGTTTCTAGCCTGTGAATCGATGGCAGATGCTCTCTACAACACAGTGTGGACTCTTGGTTGCAGACCCTACATGAACAGCCAGAGGGCGGCCTGTCTTTGCAAAGAAGAGGACAAAGATGAGCTGTGACACAAGGACTGTGGACAGCTCCTTTCTACTATCACAGACAAATAACAGTCATTTCACAGCGTATTCACAGGCTCCGTGTCAGAGAGAAGATACTCTCTAGATTAGAGGAAACAAAAAAAAGGAGACAGAACTCTGGAATTCTCATGAACAGTTGATACAGATTTATTCGTTGGCGATGCTGACAAATATTACTTGTCTGGCTATAACTTTCGAAAACTCAATTAATGGCTCATGCATATTAAACTCTCCACTCTCCTCATTTTAAGCCACTTTTAGGCCTCTATGACTCCACATTAGCATAAATTACTTCATCACTCCAAAGCGCCTGATAAAGATAACTGAAGGATATTGTAGATGCATTCATTTCCTCCGAATGGAAAGACACAAGATAATTACCAATGTGCATATGGCCTGTGGTGTGCTGCTATCTCAGATTTGTCAAGAGAGGCCGCACAAATGTTGAGTAAATGGAATGCTTATTACAGTTGCTATGTTGATGTTTGTAAGTTATTTGTCAGTTATTTGTTATTTTTATGAATAGATACAGAACAAATTGCAGTTTAGCTGACATGATTAACTCCAGATTAATTGTCAGAGTGATGAAGCGTTTGCATAATTTCCGGACGCAGCATACCGATGTGTTTCTTACCACGCTCTAACATGTGACATGCTCCTCGGCCATCGATCACACTGAGCAAATGAGTCGCAATACATCCATGGATGATTTCCATGTATTTTTCAAGTGTGGAAATATAAACCACTTTCAGATATCCAGTAAATCTCTAAGCTGTGATCAAGCCTGAGAAATGCTTGAAAGTGTGACCTAGAAAAACAGTCCTCACTCTGCAGATGTTACAAATGAACTGTGGCCTTCATGAATGGCCTCTAATAGAAATGTCATTCACTTTAATGTCAGTAAGTTGTGCTACAAGGTAATGTGGCAAAGACTCACACTTGGATATGTCAACCAGCAGTCAAGTTATTTTGAGCAAGATGTTAAAAAAAAGAAAAAAGAAGTATATTTACATGTTTTTGTGTGTGTGTGAGACCTTAAACGGGCGGTGCAATGGACCTCTCTGAGTGTCTGCCTACATTAATTATGGTGTTTTGAATGCCAAATAAACTGAGATGGTCAGTTCATCTTTAATCTAAATGCAAATGTGATTTTCATTACTCTGACTTGCACCGATGGCATGTGCTCCTCTGTGAATTTCTGCACATTTTTGTGTTGATGGCTTTATGTTAATAATGTGACTTAAGGCATGATGAAGACGGGGCCTGCGCTCAGCG
>OMNM01034262.1:0-17788 GCA_900302745.1 Parablennius parvicornis | reverse complement strand
TGGCTGTCTGTCTGGACAGGTTGAGGATAGAGGAGGAGAGGATGGAGGGAGGGAGGGTGAAGGAATACTGGGGAATACAGGAGAGGATAGAGGAGTACTGGGAGGACAGGAGGATGAGGAGGACGTGAGAGGACGAAGGAGGAGGAGTTGGAGGAGGGGAGGATGGGTAAGGACAGGGGAACGACGGAGGAAGTGAGAAGATGGGGGAGGAAAGGGGGGAATGGGATAGGATGGAGGAGGGCTGGAGGAGCGAGGGGCTGCAGGGTTGGAGGTTAAAACAAGAGCATCATTTATTAATCCAAGTGCGACTTTAAGTGATGTTTATTAATGATTCACGTGCTTCGTTTCATTACTTAAGGTTTGGTTTGAATGTCGGGGGAAGACACGAGGGACAAAGTCAATTACCATTCATGACTCTGACCGTCATGAGTTCATGTTCTACCATTGTAAGTTTCACTTCGGGGGCAGAAGTTAAGCAGTTTCTACTCTAAAGCCATTCATATTATTGTTGACAAGTGGTGGCAGAAAGCCAAGAACCCTGCTGGTGGATGCCAAACCAAAGAATGGAAACATGTCAAGCATGGATAATGAAGTTTTTGCTGGATTTGTATCCTTAGCGTGGTTTCTATATTGTATTTGAACAATGAAACGAGAACTACAGGAGGAAGTGGTGCTGTGCTATCAGACAAGCAGCTCAGACAGAATATAAAGCTCTTCTGCTTTAACATCCACTCCACTTTCCGCTCCACTGGAGGACGGAGGAATGGAGGCAGACAGTAACAGATCCATGTGGAGCTCAGAGGAAGCTGTAACCTTTACAACAACACATGGAACCAACAAAGACAGCATGTTTCTGCTCTTCACCAGTTAACCTTTTAATTGTTTGTCTCCATCCTATCGTTCCTCTTTTTCTGCTGTATGTTTACTATATATTAAGCTTCAGGTCTTACAGTTTGTTCTTGTTCTTGACTCCCTGTTCAGACGTCCTTCGTCTGACTTAACATCCAACCCTCACCACTTCAATCTCAGGCATGTCTTTAAAACACCTTTACCAGAAACGTCATTTGCCCCATTACTCTTCTTACAATCAATGTCCCACACTAATTAGACAGTTATTGGCTTATCTTATCATTCTTACAATAAAAACCAGTCAATTTTATCCAATCTGGGCATTCTTACAGCAAATACTGTAGCTACTTCTACACACAACCAGACCTACAACTGCACAGTTGTAGGTCTGGTTGTCACAGATCACAGATATTCAATAATGATCCATCCATCAGTGGATCTTCCAACTCAAACCACCACACACTAACAAAACCACAGGTTTTTTTAAGCTCAACGTCATCCAAACAACCAGACATGTCTCAGGACAAGAAGACCATTTGCTGACATCATCATATCTCGTGAAGTGGAGAGTATCAAAAACACTAAAACTAGGAAAGACCAGAGTGGAATATGATGACAACAGAGACATAGAGACAACACACGAGTGAAAATGAAGGAACTGCAAACACATGAAACGCGAAATGAGAGGAGTCAGTCCTCACAGAAGCACACAACACAAACAGTGAACATAAAATATCCATCAATCTTCGATACCGCGTTGTACGACAAGGAGAAGAGCTTACAGGGACAGACAAGAAGTTACAGGGACGGACAGGTAAAACAGAAATGTACAGGAATGTACAAAATTGATGGTAAAGGTGCATTTACACTTCGGCACGATGAGCTACGAATATCATTTTCCTCTCATTCTTGGTACATTCCTGACATTCTTTACGTGACAGGCTGCAATTGAATATGATTCATGAATGGACATATCCGTGTGAGACATTCCTGACATTCCTGGAGTTTTTGGCTGCCAAAACATCTTCAAAGAATATCAAGAATCGCATGGATTTATGAAGTTTGCAAATAAGCGCCGTGCGCTCCTTCTCAGATTGAGCCCTGGGTGGCTGCCCACATCGCTCATAGCAAAATCCAATACTGTTTATATGAGATTCTCCGGATTTGCCACATTCCTGACAGATTAGTGAGAGAAAGTGATAATGACAATGATGGCGCAGAGCAGTGCACAACACTGCAGAACAATATTGATGACCTTGCATCATGACTCGTGATGATCCGCCACATTTCCTGCTTTTAGTCATAACGCATGATAACAGGTCGTGACTGTCCGTGACGTTAAATGATGCCTCAACCCTGATCATAATATTCAAGTCAAAATTGTGATCCTCAATCAGGAATTGAGGTTTGTGCATTTCGTGACTTGTCTTTCTATGTAAACACACCTGAAGGAATGTAAAGGAGTGATGGAGCCAATCACTGTTAACAATGGGCAAAAGGTAAGATATGACAGGATGTGCAAGACACTACACACTCAAAAAAAAAAAAAAAAACCAGAGAAGGAAAAAGCACAGGTTGTGCCTCAGTGGTTTGTATCTGCAACTGAAGCTAAAGGGTTTGATAATTTAACTGACACAAATAAAACTCAACGGAAAGTTGCTGTCGTGATCCAAAAACTCTTCTAAGCGAATGATGTCTATAAAACACTAAATTAAACTGAATGTTTTATGTCATAGTTAATTATTATAGTTAATTAATTCAACAAAATTTGCCATGACAATTAAACTAATAAATAGTTGAATTGTCAAGAGTCAACAGTGAAAATATGAATTATTAAAACTACATTTACATTCTGACATTTTCCAAAGTACCAAAGCACTTTTCCACCCACATATTCAATAGAGGCTGTTGAATGACTCTGAAAACAAACATGAAGTCAATGTTCGACTGAGTTTTCACTGTGCAAAGTTGCAATATTGCCACATTATCCCCGCACGTAGGAAAATAAAACTAATAAACCCTGTAGTGACGTCACCAAATCAAATGAAACAAATACTTCTGCGTTCAAAGCCCAAAACATATATAATTAAGAGTATGTTCAAACAATGTTTCATGACTGATGGAGGGACTCTTTAGCTCATCTTTACAATCAGGCTCAAGACAAATGAGATTAATTTCTCCAGAATACAAATAGATGGCTTTTAGTCTCTGAAGGGTAGAGTGAACAAAGATGGAAAGAAGTTGGTCAGTTCATTGTGTGTGACGAAGAATGTTGTTAGAGCTCAGTCCCCGGGGAGAACTCCTCCGCTGAGGGTCAACAGGCTAACAGGATTAGTAGCTTGTTAGAAGCTGTCGCTCTGTAAATGACTGGATGGATTGAGACGTACCTGTGATTGATTACGGTGCTGAATATCGGTTTGCTGGTTAAATCCTGAAGGAGATGATTGATATTGACTTTGTCAGACCAATATACACAAGTTCTTGTCCATTTCAATAACTGTCAGTGGTTGTCCCGTCCAATAAAAGTGCAAAAATTCTAAATACATCTTATTAATTCAAAGCTCCTACACTGCTTAAAAGCTTCCAGAAGGTTTTTCAAATAGGAGCTTATTTAACTCAAACCTCAGACAGAGGACCGGTCTCTGCTCTGGTCCTATTAGATCTCAGAGCTGCTTTTGATCCTATTGATCAGAACATTGATATGATTGATCAGAACAACCAACTGCAGAGGCTGGAACATGTCATTGGGATTAAAGGTACAGCACTAAACTGGTTTCAATATTGTTTTTATCACTCAGTTCCCTCTCATTTGAATGACGGTTCTTTAGCTCACACTATATTTGGAAAATCATGGAATTCCACAGGGCTCTATGTTAGGACCCATACGTTTTACATTATACATGATTCCAATCGGGAATTGTATCAGGACACCGTGTATTTTCTTGTATCCTGACGTTTGTGTAAAATCAGGAACATGTTATGCTCAGAGTGAGAGCCCCATCTACACCACAATGAAAATGACTGTATCTGCAAAACTTTCTTCACTTTTAGGGGGTCCGTTTACATGACAGTAACTTTTTGGATCCACTGCATCCATAACTTTTATCCCGGCTCCCAATGTCGAACTTCCCTTTCACGAGCACGATTCCCCCCTGCAGAGACTGCCAGAAGCTCTGGAGCCTGTTACTGCGCATCTCCCACCCATGGCAAATAGTTCCTGCTGCTCATTCGCCAGTAAACAAACATGGTGGCCTTGTAATGGTTTAACTCGCAGTTCATATAGTTTTATTGTTCATATTGGTAGTTTTGTAGTATCTCTCCATTTTGTCTGTGTTGTTTCATTACAAAAACAAGCAACAGTGCCCCCTCTGGGCCTGGCAGACTGACTACATCGTTGTCAGTGTGTCTGCTGCTGAAGTGGAAACGCAACACTTTTATTTCACGGATCAGGTGTTGTCACATGAAACGTCATGTAAATGGCGGCTCGAAGAGAAATTAGTTCGTATTTGTTATTTCTACACTAAACTGTTGTGATTCCTTATTAGGAAGGTGTCAGATTCAAAAGGCTGCAGAGTGAGTGAATACTGACAGAAATTCAATTTCAATTCTATTCAATAATTTCTATGGCGCCAATCCAACACAGTCATCTCGCAGCACTTCACACACACCACTTCACACCACAATCCCACATGAACAGTAGAGGAGACAGTGGAAAGGAAAAACTAAATTTTAACAGGAAGAAACCTGTGGAACCAGAGGCGGAGATTTTCTGTAGAACTTGACTAGGTTGGAGGGTACAGGATGGAAAGAGAGAAAGGGAAAAGACAGTGACAGAGACCAACAATGCACTCAGCTGTAGAGTGCACTCCAGTGGGAGAGATCTAATATCTCCCATATTGATTTCTCTTCATTGTCTTCTTGCAACAATCGACAATAGTATCAAAAGGTCTTTTTTTTAACAAACAAAACTCTTAAACAACCAGTCTTCAGCTATCATCTGTGATTCGACTTCATGGTCCTCTCTCTATAGTTATACAGTTTGTAGCATGACGTCTGACTGTGGCCTGATAACGTGTGATCTTCTCTCCCTTCACCCATCAAATCAGCCATTTGTGAACCAGCTTTCTGTCTGATACCAACATGTTTGTTGCTCTCTGTCACTGTTTCATCACTCCTGCTATCCCGTCATTCCAGCTGGTCCAAACATCCACCGGCAGGCCTGGCAAAAGTCACTCTGCCTGATTGACTAGCATGTTACAGACATAGCTTACATCAGTTTATATGTGTATTTAATGGAGATCGGGTGTACTGGAGAGTCGGTGTGAACACAGGAGGCGTTCATGCTGTATAGAGGCTCAATGTTGAGAACATTCATGATGAAACATGCTTTAAAAAAACTAACTTTGGTTTCTCTTCTTGTCTCAATATCATATTTGAAAAACATGACGACCTTTGTCATTATGAGAAAAGGTTGTGTCGGCATTAACATTATGTTAAAGCATTATTGTTGTATGTTTTTAAAACAAAAAAGATATAAGTATGTTGGTATGTCTTTATTTTTTCAAGACTCCTGGCAATCATGGTCATGGCAGGGATTGTTGGAGCTTGAAGTTAAGTCAGTGAGACCGTCTGTACAGCCGTCAATACATAATGTGATAAAAGCATGAATGCCTTCATTGTAAAAACCTCGGTTTTCAGCCACACAATCCACCCATTCATCTGCGTGACATCAGACAATGTGCCCACTCTGGTGTATCAATATCTCTGCCCTCATCTTCCTTCTATCCAGATAATGGGGTTTAATGGGACCGGCCCCCGGAGACCTGTTCAGCATGAGCGGTGATGGAGGGCGATGGGTTGGCTGTTCACCATGTGTTAATCTTATGACAAAAACTCCTTCATAATTCAATCAACATATTTGATTGACAGGAACACATTGGGGTATTAATCAGAGAAAGGTTACCATGGCAAGCCATCTGCACATGGGTGGAGGATGACAGAGGTCTTCATATCCGTACAGAAAATCAATATACACTCTAGTCAATGGACACACAGTGTTCACTAGCTTCAATGAAAACTCACTAAACTGAGCTTAAAGGGCTCATATTATGCAAAATTCCCTTTCTAATGGTTTAAAACAGTAATAATCGTCTCGATACCTGGAATGACGACCCAGAAGTGAAGAAAGTCTGTCACCTCTCTGCTTGGCCTGTTTTAGCTTTAAAAAGTGTGTTGCTCCAACGAGCCAATCAGAAAATCAAATCCTATATATTGCCATCAGAGGTTTAGCCAATCCCAATCAAGGTGCCCCTCACTTAGACTCCTCCCACAATTAGGGAGCTCTGATCTGGCATATGGTACCACAAGTGGAAGTACTTCCTCCTCTTCCCAAGATGGGCTCGTGTGGGCGGAGCCAATCCAGCTCACACAGACACAGCAGATTCTGAATGCAGCTCCTATGATCCAATATTCAAATGGAGGAAAGTCAAGAAAAAGCAATAAACTTTGAATACATTTTTGGACCAACGAGATCATGTGGAAGCTGGATGATATGACCCCTTTAAAGAAAAATTATGTCAAATTCTTCAAGACTCAACGGACTCACAGTTTCATTCTTACTGAAGTCACAATAGCTTCACAATATATTGATTACAGCACATAGTGTGAAATGAACAGGAAAGGACCAAAGGAATCACACTGCTAATGTGTGTTAGTTGATGATCATCAAAGTAGTTATGAGAATACACAGTTGGTAATAGTCTATTATTTACAGTACATTGCATCAAGAGATGCACACAAATGTTACCAACAGCACCCAAGGGGAATAATCTCACTTTCCAATTCCAGTTACGGGTAATTTTCTCATCAAGTTTTCAGATGATTCCTGGAAGTGGAACGTCTTGACTCTGCTGCAGCTTGTTCCACATCTGCAATAGTTTGGACATTTAATGTGTAGACGGGTCATTCAACAGTCGCTCCAGGATTCTGTGATGTTTTATTGTAATCACAATTGGAAAAGCACTCAGAGAGCGCCGACCTCCGCCAAATGATGTTTTCAATGTTAAAATTTCACAACTTCAAAGTGCCGCTATATTGTTAACCTGGAACGGATCCAGATTAAATTTGGCACAATTCAGGGCAATGATCCTCCAAATATACATGTCAAACTGGCGGAGGTAATTAGATAGATAGATAGATAGATAGATAGATAGATAGATAGATAGATAGATAGATAGATAGATAGATAGATTGAACTGAGACTGGCATTGAACCAAGATATTAAATTATATTACATACAAAAAAGATATATTAAATACAATTATCCTATCAATGCAAATTTAAAAAGATCCAATGATTCTAATGAGGCCTGGAATTTTAACCAATCCCCATAACCTTTCCGCAATTTTGACCAGTTGTCAAGAAACTGTGATGTGGGGAAAAGTTTTTTTACTCGGCTATCAAATCTGCATGTCGTTGCATTTACCAACAAGATTACAGCTTTTATTTTATTTTTTACATCATGGATTTGCTGTGAGATTCTCTGCACTTTAACCGTGTTCGTTTTTTGTGAAGGCTGAGATGAAAGTCTTAAATAGATGAGATAAATGTATTGCAATAGAATTTTATTTAGTCTTCTTGATTGTTCTTTTGGAATGTCAACAGTTGCACCTCTTTTTGGAAGAGTAAAGTCCATTTCATTACATATCTGTTGTCCTGACAATGTCTTGTTAGTCATGTTGAGTTGATGTAAAAGACCATTTTCAGTGTTTTTCTTCTTTAGTTAAAGTATATGAATTATTCAGAATGATAATTACTCATTGTCAAAAACACCATCGCAACCCTTCATCGAAACTTTCAACTGTTTCCTGCAATTTCAACGCAACACACATCTAAAAAAAACACAAGACATTTTAATCTAAATTTTCTAGAAAATATGGGATTTTGGGCCACAATGACTACAAAATATGCCAGTGAAATCCTGAGGACTGAGTAACGCCTGTCTTATGTTTGCTGAGTTAGCAAACTGAATCGGAGGCAGGCCTGGTAGACTTCCTGTGTGGTGGAGCAGAAAGTCTAAAAGTCTCTCCAGGAACACCCAGCCTGAGGTGGATGTTCTCAGGTGGAGCCACTCACCCAAGTTGTAATATAACTTTAACTAAAGAAGGCTGAGTAATTAGTACATCTCGTTGGAGAAGAATACGTACCACGAGAGCACAAGTCAACATAGTAAAGAACCAAATATATAGAAGCTGCTTTTAGTAATTTTTCTCCAAATAAACTGAAATGGCTCAAAGTCTCAGTTCTTTCAATGCAAAGTGTTTGTTTTATCATTTTAGTTGTTTAATAATGGTTTCGTCTTTCATTTGTTTTTATTGTAACTTCAAGTTATTTGTTGCCACTTTTTAGCTAATTGTGCGTGCTGAATTGCTTCATGGCCAAGATATCCATTAGAAAAAAGCAGCGTGTCTGCCAGTAGCTCAGATTGTTTCTGCACAAACTCCTTGATAGATGGTAACTGGGAGTAATAACTGATGTATTCCAGCAAAGTTCAAGGAGCCCCACATCCTAGAGGTTTGAATATCCAGAGTCGTTGGCCTCATCTTTCTATTTAGGTCAGGAAGATGACTCCTTCCTTAACTCAGAGAAGTCATCAACTTCTGTAACCATCTGTTAGATTCTAACAATGTCATGATCAGTTTTGCTTCCGGGTTTCTTCCGAGTTGCGGTCCCTTCAGTCCAGGCCCAGCTTGGTATCGTCTGATATGAAACTTGTGCTGTCCTGCAGAAGCTGCTGTTCCGAGCCAACAGGTTAGCAGATCTCAGGCTCTTTACACCTGTCCTGAGTAAGGCCTCATTCAAACAAGGAAAAGCGACCCAATTGAGATTTTTTACTCACAGTGATTCTTATCAACCTGTTTTGTTTCCGTTTGAAAACGTCAATTCTGATGTTTTCCCACCAGAACCAGGGCTCGTTCATATGTGGTACCAATTCTGATATTTTTCCACATCAACTGCTTCATCATCGACGTGTGACGGACGTCACAGATAAGCGCCAGAGGAAGCTACTCCACCAGAATAAAAGCTGTGCTCCTTCTTTCCTTTCTCATGTTGTCTAGATTTTGTCGGGTCGTATTTAACGTCTTCAAAATAAATCTACACGCTGACCAGTGTTGCCAGATATAGTGAAATCCCCCGATTGTGGAGCCAAACTCTCTTACCTTTTAACTTTGTTTATTTCCTGCATTTGTGCGTTTATGACATGTTCTTTATTACACGTAATAGCTTTATGGTTTTAACATGATTCCTACACGAGCTGAGATTTGGGCTGGTTTTTATTGAGGTGTGTGGGTTTTACCTTGTTTGGGCTGAAACAGTGAGTCTCATCTGGCAACCCTGGTATTGACCAATAAATAGTATGTGTAAATAGCGTGACTTCACACTGTCTGCTCTCTGGAGTCCGAAAACATCCGGTCCGCTCACGTTCACACAGCAGGTCGCGTTTTGAAATGATCATGCAAAAAAAATCTGATCTCAGCTAAAAAAATCTGAATCTGGCGTCAAGACCTGCGATGTGGGCCGAGCCTAAGAAGTGCACTGACAAGTGGCGTCTGATTCAATCTTCCAACAGCCTTTATTAGTCTGCACCCTTCTTTTTCAGACAAACATTGGCTAATTGCAGAATTGACAGAAAGTAATTAAATGAGTTCAAGTTGTTAAGTCCACCAAGCAGTGAAACAATCGCTGATCTATTGTAAGACATTAAGACACGTGTGTGTCTGTCCTCAGAGTGTAATGTGCCCATTACTCTCATGTGCATCACTCGTGTCTCCCTCTATTCATTCCTTCCTCTCCTGCTGTTTCACTGCCAGTTTTCCTTTGGCAGAGATCCAGCAGACCCTCGTGTATCTTCATATAGTTTCTCGTTGCTTGTGTTTTTGGACTTTGCCTGTGTTTTGGATCACATGTCTCGCCTGAACTTTCTGGATTCCACACCTTTGGACTTTGAGAGAATACATTCTTTAAAACTAACCCTTTTGACACGTTGATATTATAACACCAAATTCATAAACATCACTTAATGTTTTCTGTTTATTCTATTTGACGTTGCATTAAAGATGACCCAGGTCTGTTCTATTCTGACATGAAACTCGTCCCTGCCCACATATCTTGGGTACCTTTTCAGATGACAGCAGAATTCAGAGCAGTTTCTTTCTCAGATATATTATCTTTGTGTTTCCTTGTCCTGCAGAAGCAGTCAGATTTATCTACAAAGACGTGTTGGAACGGCCACTGTCTCTTTCAAAGTCATCGAATATAAATCTCCTCTAAATCAAACACACAAAGAAAGTCTCAGTCACTGCTTTCCAAACACAGAGGCCACTTAATCCCATTATAAACCAATGCCCAAAGAAGCTACTCGGGAGAGTTGAAGGCAGAAAGTGTACAGTGCCAAAGTGGATTAAACTGCTATCTGGCCAAAATTACATTCAGGCTTGGCAGATAAGAAGAAAAGACTTGGAAACCATTTGGCAAATGAAAATGGGGACTAACCAAATCTGAACTGAGATTATTTGGATGCTGGAAGAACATTCAGACACTGTTTCATCCTTATTCGTCAATGAATATAAAGGTACTTATATCTCTCCCTAAGGCCTTCACATCGGTTTGAAAATGTGTTTTTTTTTTCGACATTTGTTACACTTAGGAAAACACTGGATTTTTTTTTTTCTGCACTTTGAATTGGATTTCATATTTCCCCATACCTGAACTGTGCATTTAGAAGAGTTTGGTAGAATAAAGTAGCTAAAAGAATAGAAAATCTATGGAGTGACTTGAAAGAAGACCTCAGTGATCACACCATAATTGCTCAACATGTACGAGACGGGTGTGAATGAAACAGAAACACATTTAAAAAGTTTTGTCAAAACCCATATCCAGGAAAAAAAAAGACATTATACATTTCCACAAATCAAAAATTCTGTGTTTTCAGCAGTACAACCAAGTTCTATTTGATCGTAAAACAACACACACAAAAAAAAAAGAACTACGTACTGCATATGTAAACGCGTATTTACGCATGATATCAGTGTTTTAAGAAGACAAAGAAAAGAAAAATAGAGACAGGGTAGATTTCTAGATGCATTCATTCAAGCTTCTAATTTAGTTGTACTTCCGTATCCATTCATCTTCATAAACATGTATAACCATGTGTGCACACGCAGCACACTGACATGAACAGTCAAAGGAAAAGAAAAATGTGATTTACGGTGAAATAGAGGCATTGTAAGCTTCTTGGGGGCTCGAAGGTGAGAAAGAAAAAAAAAGAAGAAACAAACTCATTAGCAAAGGTAACCTCAGTGCAGCCTTGAGGCAGACTGGCAGAGGAGCAGAAGCACTGTGGAACTATGGATTGTCTATCGACAATCAATCAGTGGTCTCCAAATTGAGTAAAAAAAATTCTGAAAACCCTCTCAATGGAAATTTAATTTTCTCCAGTTTAAGAAGATAAGATTTGAATGAGGGAGGTAAAGGAGGTATGATTCAATCCAGAGAAACAGGATTATCCTTTGTGCCATCAGTGAGGTGAACGCTATAACAGGTCTTTGTTTTTTGTTGTTTAAATTCCATCGGGTGTTCTACCAAATACTGCCTGCTGTGGGCAGGAGGGTATAGTAATAGTTAAGATTTCACATAAAGCATGAAAATATTTCCCTTAGAAATGAGTCTGTTTTGGAAATAATCTGGCTCCTCATCTAAAAAACATTGCATGGGATTCCTACTGAAAGTGTACGTGCGCCCAAAAGCTGAAAGTGGTGTGCCACCAAAAAAATTCAGATTGGTAAAACAGTGCGTACGCACATCTGCACCCCCTTTCCTTTTCATTGTGCAGGACTGCATCCAGTGGTGTGTCTGCAGTGGTGTAGCTCTGTATGACAGTAAAGCCAAACCTGGATCTGTTGCCTTCTTTAGTAAATCTTTTACTGTCCTGACTTCGCGCTCTGCTTCACCGTTGCTATGAAGAAACTTTGGGTTGCTCGCAACATGGCGGAAACCGCATGCCTCTGCAAATGGAGCGAACATCATCCCCGAGAACTGTGGCCCATTATCCGTTACCGGTGTCTCTGGAATGCCATGTCGAGGCTCTTTGCTGTTTTGCCTCTCTTTACACCACGTTACACATTTCAGCACCAGTTCACTCAGCTGCTGGCTCAGGCCGGGCCACCACACACGCTCTCTCACTCCTTCTCTGCACTTTGTAAACAGTGTTGCCACAGTTATCTCCAAAAAAGTAATCTGATTACTGATTACTAGTTACTCCTCAAAAAAAATAAAACTTAGTTACTTTATTGATTATTTGTTTTTGAAAGTCACTAAGTTAGAGTTTACTATGACTGGTATTTATTTACCCAGTGAAGTTGTTGTTGTCTGTTGTTGCACTATTTACCTGCTCTATGCGAACTTTTAATCCCCCCCATCATAAATACAGTCTTTCATTGATTGATTGATTAAAAAAAGAGGCGGGGCTTTCGGCCAATATATCTGTTACTAAGTAAAATTAGTAAAATTACAAAAATAGTAGACAAGAATAGACAAGAAAGAAACACTTTCCTGGGGCACGCTACAATAGTAACGCACAGTGACTTAGAGAAGTAACATTAATCTGATTACTGCTTTGAAACAAGTAACGCGTTAGATTACTTTGTTACTGAAAAAAGTGGTCATGTGAGAGTACCGCGTTACTAATTAATGCATTACTTGCATCACTAATGAAGAAGAAATGATGAAAAGAAGAAGAAAGCTGACATGGCTTTTATCGGAGAGACAGAGAGACACAGAGCCTCCGATAAAAGCTCACACTCTTCATCCTTCATCTTCATCTTCATCTTCTCGCTGTCTCTTTCTGTTCCAGTTGGAATGTTTTCTCTTCTTCCTCCGTCGCTGACAAACAATCTTTCTGCAGCTGGTCCATGAAAAAGTAGAAAACTATTCGGCTGCAAACAAAGCTTGCTGCCGGAGGCGAGAAGGTTTTGTAAAGAAAACAGGTGCAGATTGTTCTTTTCTTGTGTGATAGAGGAAGAGATTCAGTCACTGCAGTCAGATCCTCACACACATTCAGAGAATGAAGACAGATTCTTGTACAGAAACAAAAGTTTGAGTTTCTCCCGGGGTTTTGTTTCTGAAACATGAAAACATACTGTAACTTGATTTATACTTTGCATTACTATTGATATTTTGTTGGTTAGTTTTTCACTTTTGCTGTTATTTTATTGATACTTTTTCAAGAACACTGGTTATTGATTAATACATTTTCAGTCCATTGTCATTTTATTCATACATTTTCACATTTTATTCATACATTTTCACATTTTATTCATACATTTTCACAAGTATTGATACTTTTTCCACTATTAATTGTAATTGATACTTTTTCACTTTTGTTGGTACTTTATTGATAAATTTCCACTCTTGCTTAGTAGTGGAGGTATGATGAAATAAGTAGTCAGCAGGAACACAAAATCTGCTCGTATTGAATCAATCTCATCCAAAACAAAAAGTGATGAAGCGCTAACACACAGAGGTTTACCTGCTTTTGTTAGCTGCTAACTGTTAGCAGACCCTACGTCATGACACAAACACAAGTTTCTGGGTCAGTATTATCCATCTGCCATAACAATCACATTATATTTCTGGTGCAATTGTATTTCATAAAGGAAACTGATTTAATATCATATCAATGTGGTTTATTTATTGTTTTATGAATTGATATTTGCTTTATGTTTATATCTTAAGACAGTTAAATTATTATTCTATATTTGATAAAATGCTTATTTCCTTTCACGAAATAAGTTAGGCAGGAATATTCATGCATCAGATCCCATGTGCTTCACTACAATCAAGATTCAGCATTATGATGGTGTTAAAAAAACAAAACAAAAAACAATAGTGCAGTAATTAAACTGCAGGAGACGTCTTTCTGCTGCACAGCTTGAATGATTAGCTCCCATTCTGCTTCCCTCTCCACTGCCTCATAAGCACTTCACGCAACTTTGCACATCTGTGAATAACCAAGAGGCCCGACAGTTGGTGAGGACGGTGATGAAGTGGTGGAAGCTCCTCCAGGGAAATGTCCAGGATGTGTTTTTGGAGACGTGCAGCCATATGTCCTCCCCGTGTTGTTTACTGCATGCTGAGGCAGCAGGTTGGAGGTGCCAGCATGGAAACAGCTTAAATTAAATGTTGACAGGATTCAGAATCTTTTGTTGGATTTATTGTAAAAGGGAGTTTGAACACAATTAAACACATTGTACACGTTCTCTTCTTAATTTTGCTCATTCAATATTATTTTCTGTTTATTTCCACTCCTTTCTGCATCAATGACAGTAGTTTGATATTTTACTTAAATATGTGTTTTTTTTATAGATATAAGGACAGAACTCCAGCCTTTCCCTCCATTGCAGTTCCACTCTGATTATTTTCAGGTTTCATATAGTATGTCCTCCTCCTCGACACATCGTCCATCCATTTATCAGCTTTCAAGCAGCAATTTATGAAAATAGAAAACACAATTTACGTATATTTTCTTTCCATTTATGGATCCAGTTCTTTCATATCTCTGGATGTTTCCATGTCACTTTGTTATTATTATTATTATTATTGTGCATTACATATTCAATGGATGCATTTTTGTATGTATGTTGATCAAACTGGATGATGAAGACGTCACGTTGATTGTCGCTTCAGCAGAAACCTGAAGAACCAGAGAACCAGAAGACCTTCCATCTGTGGCTTTATGAGTACAAGTTAACTTCTTCCTCACTCTCCTTCCTCACTCCCTCTCCTCTTCCTCACTCTCCTTCCTCACTCCCTCTCCTTCCTCATTCCCCCTCCACTTCCTCACTCTCCTTCCTCACTCCCCCTCTTCATCATCACTCTCCTTCTTCCTCACTCCCCCTCTTCTTCCTCACTCCCCACCCTTCGTCCTCACAGCCTCTTCTTCCTCACTCTCCCTCCTTCTTCCTCACCCCCTCTTCTTCCTCACTATCGCTCCTCTTCCTCACTCCCCCTCCTCTTTGTCATTCCCCCTCTTCCTCACTCTTCTTCCTCACTTGCCCTCTTCTTCGTCACTCTCCCTCCTCTTCCTCACTCTCACTCTGTTCAGGTTTGATAGGATGGATTCTATTCTGGGACTGTGGTTCTGGACAGTGAAAACATTCCACTTCAAGATAATTTTTATTATCATTTGCTTTTATTTTCCAGCATTTTACCAGGTTTATAATCTGTAAATGCTTTCTGATGTATTGTAATTTTTTTTGAAATTATAATGACAGTTTTCTGCTTCATCCGACTTTCTAACTTTTCTTACATTTTTTTGAAGCCGCCGTGTCGTAGATTCACCTCCAGACTTGTTGACCTGGTGTGTTGGAGAGACAGCCTGTTTATCCTGTATGATACATGAAATAAGTCTTGATCCTGATGATCCCACCACCATACTTCAGTATAGGGACGATGCCCTCATATTGGTGTGCACTTGTTTGGAACTAACATGCTTACTAACTGTATATGTCTGTAGATGTGGACTGGTGAAGGTTTAATGTTTTGGCTGAATCTCACCCAGACTATTCTTCCACCGTAACCTTGGGTGGGTCAACTGAACGTGGCCTCATTCAGAAAGCATGTATGTTGATGGCCCACCGGGGTAACGGCTCCAACCCCGGATCAGAGAGCCTCTCAGGTTTCTTAGCAGGCTTTTAGCTGTCATTAACATCGGCTGCATTGATCGGGCTGCTCTGACCAGCAGATGGACCGAGCCTTAGGGGAGAGCCGAGTCTGGCCTGGCTGTCATTCACCACTCAGGAGCTTGATTTACTGTTGAACATGAAGACAGAACGACTCAGCTAATCACCACCAGGTCGCTTCACACATATAACACTAATCGCATATAACTTGGATTATCATCTCTAAATACTGGAAAAGGTTTACAATGGCAGTGTTCTTACTGAAGTCAATACCGTCATTAATTTCAAATTCTCTCTCTCTCTCTTGTGAGGTGAGTGTTACCTACAACTGTGAAACACCAACATATGACCCAGACTACAAGTCCAAACGCAAGAGTTCTGAATGTGTTCTAATGTCACAGGTGTTTGACTGAATGTCTTTATCATCCATCATCACACACCATTCAGTCAAATGTTTAACCTTTAACAGGATTCTGTCGTGTCTCACTCTGAGCTGCCATCCTCCGTGGTCATTTCCTCTTTTGCTTTCAGGTGTGTAGACTGCATTATGTAATGATGGTGCAATATGTAATAATGTAATACAGTTTCAACTCATGTAATAATGCTCCATTTTGTAAAAAAAAAAAAAAAATTATTGAATGCATTTTGTAATAACTTGTTCATATTTCAACATGTATTACAAAATATGAGTTTTCTACTTTTTTTAAATGTAAAAATGTGGTGCATCATGTAATACATTTTTCCCTTTAACCATTTATATGGTTCTATGTTTAATAATGAGAAACATTTAAATTCAGTTGGACTCGAATTCTCTATCAATCTTTGCTTTTGCTCCTGTCCTATTGGTAGAATGCAGCTCTGAATCAGGTTGAACTTTTTATATATGTAGATTTAAATATGGAGGTTTTTAACATTAAAAGTCAATCAGTATTTTCACCAGTCATTTCTTTTTTTTTTTGAAGGAATGAAAGCAGATTGTTAGTGCCACTGAGTGCAATTAATCATTTAACCCACATTTTGTAGTACCAAATAAATAACAAAATCTGACAGATTATTACAAAAATGCAGGTTATTACATAATGAGAATATTTTAAAATGTATAACAATATTACAAATTGCACCACTATTACATAATGCAGTGCTACAAGGTGTCCAATCCTAAACCTCCAGACCTTCTTTCACCTTGTTCTTTCCCTCATCATCTGTGCTGTCAGCTGGTTTTGTACGTCTCAGTCTCCCCCTGACTTCCATTAACAGAGTGCCTGCGTTTTCTCATTCAACACATTGATTCTCTCTGAGTCGTCCAGGTGAGTCGAGTGATTTTACTGTGAAGCACATTTTAGTTCCTGAGGTTTTAGTCCATTATACTAGTGTGATTGAGATCCATCGAATAGGAAACTATCAAGAGGAGATAAAACCTCATCTCAGTCTTTTTTGAGGAGGAACATCATGGTGGACTCAGGTCCTCTTCCGGAGCCGACAGGTTTGTGCATCGGAGGATGAATTCTGCACCGTGTCATCAGAGTGAAAAACTCAAAGTGCTTCCAGAGGATAAAATGGAGGCTTTGGATTTGAATCCAGTATGAAAACAATACAAACATTTCAACAATTGCTGTGAAAATATTGTACAGATGACAGGTTTTGTTTTTGTGTTAGTATGTTTCATTCAATTTGATTTTATTTAAAACAGTCATGTGACAACATTTCTACAAAGAAAACCAAACAATTCCACTTGAGCAAGCAGAGGAGACGGTAGAAAGCAAAAACTCGCAGAACCAGAGTCAGAGGTGGAGACTTTCCGCACACTTTCGGCACAACAAGAACATAATGGAAACAAAAATGTTCATTCTGTGTTGTGTAGCAGTGAGGTACATTGAGGTTCATGGCAGGTGAGGCACCGGGTACCGTGTCACTCAAAATCAGACTCACAAATAAATTAAACTAACAGAAGATATTATTAAACATTTGATTGACTGCAGTTAAAAGCCTATTATTCAGATCTCATATCAGTATTCACATAGAGAGAAAATGCTTTACTAATGCCAGAGGCAAATTATTCACACTGTTGCACCACATAGAGTAGAATATTAGAGTATCAAATATGGAAATATTCAATTAGTTAACAATAATATGTACAAGGGAATATTAATATTTACAAGTGAGATAATGAAGATATAAAACAAGCAGAATAAAACTCACCA
>OMNM01034261.1:27456-42367 GCA_900302745.1 Parablennius parvicornis | reverse complement strand
CAGAACTGGACTGATGTTTGCATTTATCTCTCATGATCTGTCTGGGTTTTCTGTATAGCTGAATCACCAACACACACAGCCATGTGCAGCACAGTGAATGTGAGGCGAGCGCGCACATACAAACACACACACACACAGACAAAAAAAGAAACACACACTCACGCAAGGCTGCAAAAACATCTCCAGTCCACAGAAACGATCTCTGTCGCTATCCAGACTTTTACTGTTCCCTCTCTTAATATCTGAGAGTTTTCGTGCTGAAGGTGCGCGAGCAGCCACATCCACGATTCCTCCACACGGGCTTCATGTCACATCGGATAGAAAACTGAGCATTTATTTAAAAAGTAATCCCGCTCTCACAACAAGCCGCTGATAGTACGAAACGAGGTGGTTTTTATCAGAAATATCGGGAAACTTTAATTAATTACGCCAAACACTTGCAGCCTCGGCAACTTCTTCTTCTTCGTACTGTACTTCTTCTATCTCCAGGTTTGATTTCACTGAAAAGAGATAGAACCGCGGTGGTATTTCATCACGGCTTATCTGCACTGGAGTTCGTCCGACCTGACTGGAAGTTGGTTCAAAATGAGCTCTTTGAATGTGAAAAACATTTGAATCTGATTGCATCACGCCGCATGCTGCAGTGCATTTATCAGTTAGGGTAAACACGAGACTTAAGAGTTTGTGACCACGTTTTTCACGTCTGCTCAACGCGCCAGGGGCTTCTATTCCACCTGCAGTGGAGAAAAAGCCTCGTGTTGGACGTCTTGGTGCTGTGGCTCGAAGCTGAAAATATCTGGACTGGCTGTCCAGAAAAGGATTTCCAAAATAAATCATTAAAATTGTCTTGACAAGAAAAAAAAAAAAGAAAAAAGCCCATTAGATTGCTCTAATGTTATGGTGTGGATTTCACAAGCAGTTGTGAAAGTGACAGCTGGCAATTAGGACTGAAGACGGCAGCAAATATACTGTTTCTGTGTGACAGTATGCCTTTGATTGACAAAGATGGCCGATTCTGATACATCCATCTGGTCTTCGTGCCAATAATAACAACAACCACAATGAAGTCTACTTTCTGGTGTGCACCTTGGCCTCCACAACTTCAGAGCTTTCAGTGAACGCTCATTGTGAAAATCCTGCAGGTGTTTAACTTTACTCTCGTTATATCACCACTCGCAAGCATTGGCATGCACCCGTCTCATAGCTCTGGTAACAGTAATATTGAAGAATTGGCATTAAAAATTCATGTTATGGTAGGGAAAAGGAGCAGAAGTTTGAATTGATTGCACTTGATTGTATACTTCTTCAGCCCTGAAATTTAACAAAATCCCAAACTTTCACTTTTAAAATCAGGTGTGAGATGGTTGGTAACATGCTGTAACCGTCTGGTCACACCTTGTCTTGACATCAACACACCGATGAGCACGGATAATGTGGAAAGCCAGTTGTTTAACCAGCACGGGCGTCAGATTTGAAAACCAGAATTGTGGTGGTTCGAAACCAGCGGAGTGTTCTGGGCGGTAAAGACATGGTGCTCCGTGTCCCTCAGGCACTCTTTACTTGACGACGTTTTCAAATGAAAATGGAAAATCTTTCATTGCACTTTGAGTAACAATATACTCACCATTGTTATTATTTACAGTGATCAATTCTCTGCGCACGTGTGTGTGGTTTCATTGTAAAAACAACCAACAGCGCCCACTAGTGGCCCTACATGAAAACTACGTTTTCAGTGTTTCTGCGAAACGTTTCTGATACGAAAACGCACCAAACAGTGCTTTTTCACTTGAAACATCGTCATGTAAACGAGGCCTTAGCTAAACTAGTTAACTACTAAACTTTTGTAGCAACATGATCGACATTCAAGCAAATCAAACCCAAGATAGTTTAGCATAATGACACGGTCGAGTTGAATACGTGGTCACAAACTTTGTACACCATCTTCATGAAGAAATCCTAGAAACTTGCTCAAATTTTAAGAGGGAACGTGTCTCTAGACGGCAGTGGAGTCATTGTGGCTGTAAATTGGAAAAAAAAAAAAAAAACGTTCCCGAGATCTTCCCATGAAGACATGGGCCCGCCGCCGAGCCGCTCATCTCACCCACCGCTGTCCTCTCCATCCAACTTATGTGTAACCTATATGTAGTGAAGCCCCGAGCTATAGAAAAGAAAAAGAAAAAAAAAGAAAAAAAAGAAGCGAGTGTAGAAGGATTCTATGTATAAACAAAATTTTAAAAAAAACAAACTCATTGCTGACAGTTGCTAAGCTAATGGCTTAAAGTGCACTTCATGAAGCTAACTGCTAATCACACCAGCCTGCTTTAAAAAGGGAAAAAACCGCCATACCGTCCAAGCAAAGCGCAGTATTTACCGGTGTATTTGGTGTTCTTCGCCTCTCGCTACTTGACTTTATTACTTTGTAACCTTTTAAAGCCAATAAGAGACTGAATACTACTTTGTAGCGGGGGAGCTTTTACATGATAGATTGTATAATGTCTCTGAGACAGACGGAGAACCTTCAGACATCAGAGTCCTTTTGCTAAAGATCTCAAATTGATGTTTTTCTTTTCGTTTCCTTCCTTGTAAATAATGTGATTTTCGACTCGTGTTACTTTCACACAGTACATTTTTTGTGTAGGTTTTAATAATATTGTGTGCTATGTGAGTGCGTATTTAACTATTGGTATTTAGTTAGTCGGTTAATTGTACATTGAGTTCTCTAGACCTGTATAAATTGTGTAAATGTGACCCATTATTTTTGTGTAACAAATTGTGCTTGTGACAATAAATTCTTATTGGTTACGTGGCTTCCATTCAAAGTTCAGTCTTCTGTTCTTCAGACTCGTTTCACCAGATTTTAAATGGACAATTTTGAGTCAGCGTATTTCTTCAGACAGGCGAGAAAACAACTACAATTACACGTCGGGTATTGCTGTGACATAAGATGCTTTCGGGGACACACAGAATAAATATTCTCAGGGTTCAGAAACAACAGAAAAATAGTCCTGAACAGAATGGTGGACAGTTTGTTCAGAGGTTTTCTGTCTCGCACTTTAGGTGTTTCGATGAAGACCATTAGAGCAAAGTAAAAACCGATTTAACACTGTAGGAATCATTATAACAGCAAAATGAAAAATGGCTCTGAAACAGAAAAAATACATTTGCGCTATTAAAAAAAAAGGAACAATATTTTTGTGTGAAATCACTTTGTAAAATGCGTTACATTAAAATGAGTAAATAATTAAAATCTAACATCCATGGTATCTCATTTTAGAAGAAAATGCTTTAATGTATTTCTTAGTTTGAAAAAAAAATAATTTCCATTGTTCAGTCATTTTGAAGTTCAGTTTGACCTTTGACCTGCAAAAGCACCTTGTCTCACTTGAAATCTTCCCCGTCATCGAGAGATCACATGAGACATTACCTAAATCTGCATAGTTTGATCTGTTTAAGGTTTATTTCCTGGTCTGAATTATGTCAGATAAAACATAAATGACAAATAAGAATCATAAAATCAGCTTAAGTGCAAAAACATGTATAAACTATGAAGGTTTAATGGATACTTTGAATTAATATCTTCAAAATTAGAGTTTTAATTGACTGTGGATCTAAAGAGCTGCTATTAATATCAAATAATGTGAAAAACGGTAAGATATTTTGCATTATATTATCCTAATTTGTAATTAATTATAGATTACAATTGTGAGAGGCACAAATCTCATGCAGTGTGAAAGCTGAAAATTTAGGTGGTTAAAATGTCATAATCCCAACATCTCCTGGATTTCAAGTCTTGTGATCAGACATTTTCAAACAGAATTTTGTGATGAAAATGACCTGAAGACCAAGAACTGAAGATGCTTTTTCTTTTTTTTTTTTTTGGCCATCTTTGTCACTGACTCCTGTTGTGTGCTAAAAAAAAAAAAAAGCGAATGGCGCCAGGTTAGTGTGGCGGTCAGCCTTCAGTCCTGAAACACTTGGAGAACCTCTCTGGATGTCGGCTCACCTCAGAGGAAAGACCAAACCAGCGTCTGAGCTCTTCAGCTGGGTTTGTGTACTTTCCATGTCCTACAGCATTTCATCTTCCCACCTCTGCATATGAGCTTTGCATTAGCCCCCTAAAGCCTGTCGAGTATGTGCGGAATGCCAAAAAGCTGCAATCTGTTTCCCTCGGCGCACGCTGGCAGCTTGCCCGCTTGGCACCTATTCTCTGCAGCCTCTTGAACAAACTGCTCCACGATTTGAAAAGAAAATAGTTTCCCTGCATTCCAGCCTGACTTGACATGCACTGCGATTAGCCTCCCGAGCCCCAACCGACACCCACTAAGCTCCGTCTGTGACGAACGTCTTTATTTTTTCTGCAGCCGTCGCCCGGCTCCACTTCATCTCTCCCCGTGTGATTGTCATTAGCTGATAAGTGAGTGTTGTAAATATCTTTCTGCTCCTCTTTACTGCGCCTCGCCTCGGGCCGTGAAAACCATCACCACGTGCGTGTGAGATAGAGCCACATTTGCATAAGCCAGCGATGCGTGCGTGCACGTGCACGTGCATGTGCACTGTTTGGCGGCACGGAGCTGCATTCTTGTCCGCAGTCGGCGTGTCTGGCTGCTGACAGGTCGATCTTAAATCATGCTGCTGCGGATCTCCTCCGCACAGCACTGACAGCAGCATTCAGACCGCAGAGATCACATCAGCACGCCGATACCTGCACACATACAAACACACACGCGCACAATTTTTTGTTGTTTCCCTCACTTCAGGGGTCAGGATGTGAGGGCTGTGGGGCAAAACCACTACTTTTTAAAAATGTGAAATCCAGTTACATTTTCCCAGACATCCAGATAGAGCATCTTCCTCCCATTAACTGATCTAAGACAAGCAGAATCTACATTATTATTTGTGTAAAACTATAAAAAGGTCAGTGTAAATTTATTTCTATTTGTGTTTCTCACTCTTCTGTATTGATTTCATGTTTCTTTAACAGTTTATTCTGTTTTATTGGATGTTTATTACAATTTCGTTCTTTAGACCCTACAAGCAGTTAAGGACAAAAACTAGCCGGACTTTTGAGATATAAAGTCCAACAGGTGACAGCCATGTTCATGAAAAACTTCCTTGTCTTTCTATAGAAACTCGTTTCCTTTGAAATCTTTCTGATTTTCTGCATGAGCATGTCATAAAAAGTGATCTGATCTGCGTCAAAGTCACGATGTGTTCATCCGTTCACCACACCGACTATTCCAAAACCTCTTCATGAACACATTGGTTAAAGAAACACGTGATCCTTCAGAAGAGAAGTTATTGTGTTCTGAAGTTTACAAACCTGACATAGAATCATATGGCACCAGATCTGAGAAAAGTGAACAGCTTCGTTGACTTTTATAAAAACTGTGAACTCGATGAACTCTGCAGGAAGAGAAAGAAGCGCTTGAGAACAATGGAGAAAACTTGGATGTTCAGCTACAAAGCTAACTATGAAAACAGAAGAAAACACCACTTTATTTGAAATGCTGCAACTGTGCATGAGCACCACGGCCGCATTAAAACAGTTCTTCAAGGATTCTTTGTCATACCAGTATATGTTACACGGCATGATATGAAACTCCACAGCTGCTCAATGCTCAAACAAAAAATAAGTTAATGTGCATGATTAGATGGACAATAAAAACATTATGTTCTCCAGAGTGTCATGACTCCCAGTCTATATTCTCCTGGGACTTGGTAGTTTTATAGTTGACAGTCATCAAAATAACAATCCAACTTGGTCGTCTGTCCACATGAATGTCTGTGTACTTTTATTTTGAATGTTTATAGGTTATTGTTCTCTGCTGCATGTGTGTGTGGTTTCATTTCAAAAACAACCAACAGCGCCAACTCGTGGCCTGGCATGCTAACTACATCGTTTTCAGCGTTTCTATGAAAAGTGACATTATTTTCAAAACATTGCCATGTAAATGCACAACTTTTCCAAAAAACAAAAACTTGGGAAACACTGCCCTGTACACGGGGCCCGTGATGCCAATTATCATCTTGTCATGTTTGTTAAAAACTGTTAAATCTTCACCTCAGGTGGCAAAAAGACATCCTGGATTGGTCCCCACAGTCACATTCACATCAATTCCAGCCTGAGTTTGAAGTTATTCTGCGGCCCGATAAATAATCACTGCACCACTGTGCTGCCTGGCTCCACCTTCTTCACAGCTTGTGTGGTAACTTCCAAAAATAAAGATGCAAGGAAGGTCACTTTACTACATTTGAATCCAGCATCAACTGGACTCATTCCATAAATAATATACTGTACAGTAGCACGCAACTTGATTCAATCATTTCTGTCATTGTCGAACAATCCAGCAGCATTATTCTCTTTGACACCATGACACTTTCCTGCCTCACCATGATTAATGTTGGCCAACCCTACTCTGATGGTCTGTAGGTGTGTATTGTGTGTGTGTGTGTCTCTCTCTCTGTGTTCACTTTGTTAACAACAGCCTGCCAACACGTCCAGGGCATGCCCCTACCTTTTATCCACCTGGGGAAGGTGCCAACGTGCAGCAGTGCTAACTTGAATTAAGGACGTATGAAAGATAGATGGATGTTCAAAGACTGGGGCCGGTTTGAGCAAAACCTGATTCAAATCTGTCCACCATCCACTTCAAAGGAATCTGGCCCGCAACGCTTCTTCAACACATTGAAAATGTTGCCGTCTTCGCGCATGCCAAGCGAAATCTGTTCTGTGAGCGAGATCAATGTGCTGTGATGAAGTTCAGATGGCTTTCCACTGAAGCTTCTCCCAGACTCTGGGTCTCTGCGTTCATGAGGTGAAGCCGAGGTGGAGAATCCCTTCCAACGGTAAACGATCGATTATCTTTGATTTAGGGTGGAGCCTGGAAGGTCTTCCACTGCTCTACAGTCAATCTGGAGTCACTTTTAGAGGGTCCACCAATACGTACAAAGTTTTTTCCACATTTCAAATGTGCACATCTATGACGCCCAATCTCAATCAACACCCACAGTCTTAATCCTGCTGAGACAGTCGTCAGCCTTTCTGATTACTCTCCAAACATGGCTCCTATCTGCCAGGGTGTAGAGGTCTTGGAGGTGACACCCACCCATTATAACAGAGCAGGGAGGAAAGGTTATATTAGAGAAGTCAGAATTAATCCTCTCTGTCAGCTAACCTCAATGTTTTCTATCTTCAGCTACAATTAGTCTTAAGTGAAACTGTGATTAAAAATGAAAAGCTTGTGAGTCCCGTGTGACGGCACATGCAGGTTCTAACATGTCTCGACTGACTGATAGCAATTACGCCTGTACAAAGTGCAGCTAATGCAGTGCAGCAACCGTCGCTAAACAGCATCGGTTGCTTGTTTTCTTTTTTCCCCTTGCATTTTCCCCGCCAGAGCTTTAGAAGCTAGTTGACTGTAATGAACAGACCTCCTGTCAGAGGACTGATGGTGTCTGAGAAGAAAAGCAACAAAGAGTTCGGACCTGCTAGCTTTCTTCTGTCGCCCGGTTTTAAGCTCTGGGGTTCTTTTTGCTAAGTTGACGGCTCCACGGGCATCCAGCGCAGCAAAAGTTACTTATTCCCCATTATCAGCTTTATTGAAATGTGACTGTAGACGAGTTCCTGAATGAAACAATTGTGAGGCTGTCATGCAAAAGAACATATTGGAAATATGTAACTTTTTTTTTTTTAAGTGATGTTGGGAGTCTGTGAATGAAAACAACAGCCAGAGACAAAGTGGCCCTTAATGTTTGTATGAAATGGTCTGAAATGGTCTAAGAATCTTTTAGACCTGTAGAAATAATTGTTTATTATTATTGAGTAAGAGTGGCAGGTCTTTCAAGGAAACCAGACTACCTGGAGGAAAACCATGTGAGCACAGGGGGAACATGCAAATTCCACACAGAAAGGCCCCTTAAGTCCAGACTCAAGCCCCGTTTTGGCCGCATTGACAGAATAACCTTTAAGTGTTTTCATTACACAGCAATGTTTTGAAAACATTGTCAATTTACATAGAAGCAGCAGAAACACTGAAAACAATGTAGTTCCCATGTTGGGCAACTAGTAGGTGCTGTTTTTATTTCATCAAACCATCCATGTATGTCTCTGTGTAAGAAAACAAAAGTGTTTCCATGTGTCAGTAAATTAAGTGCTGTTAGACTGAAGACAGTACACATTGCATTGATTATTATGAATCCATCCAGTGGTAGTATTTCCTTTTTTTTTGCTGTTTCCATGGAGATGAAGTCGGAACATTTCAAAAATATTCCACCTCTAGAACCATTTTCAAAAAGTTGTGGTTTCAGTGGCTCCAAACCCCATTGTCATGTGAATGGATGCCCAAAAACCACATCTTAATCCTCATCTACATGCTTTTTGGCTGCTTCTCACAGCTGTTGGGCCTCACAAAAGAGAGAATTACAAGAACACACACACACACACACACACACAATAATGACAATGGAAGGTATTCTCAGTATCTCTACTGGGAATAACTTCATGTTCAGTAACTTGAATTGAACCACTAACCTTTAGATTGTAAAACAACCTGCCCTACCAAAATGAGAAATGCAAAGTAACACAATCTCTCTGCTGAGACTCTCCAGTGTTTGGAAAAGAGGCAGTGTTCTTTAAGGAGGGTTGGCCTCCGCCCAGAGCCACCAACTGGCTCTTTCTGGTTGTGTGCTCAGGTCAGCCATGCTGCCTAGTAGCAGGTGTGTAAGCTGGCACATCCAGCAGCACTTCCTCCTCTCCTCCAATCCGGGGTTCAAACCCTGTACAGTGGCACTGCAACACCTTACCGAGGCCACTGAATTCAGATTTCTCTTTGCTGAACTCTGTGTAATGATCAGCGATCTGCTGCCTCTGCAGAGTTTTATGGCACGTTTGAGGATGCCGTTTAGATTAAACACATTAGCAAAGAGCTGTGAAGCATCTTCAAGAAGTCGGAGGTTTATGTTTAGGGGCCCATTCACCACTAATTTATACTGGCTTTCATGAATTTGTGGTGAGGAATTACACAAAGCCACGGAATCTGTGGAGAATGGGCTGGATTTTACCCCTGTGTGTGTCTGCTCTGAGCTCTGTGGTGATCCTGTAGCTGCCACACGCTGCTTCACGCTGAGCCATTCATTAGTGCTGCGGTTGCCTCGGAAAGACCACCAGGGTGAACGTGATGGAGCAGAACGTTTTATTTGCTTTTAGGTTTTAGGTGAAACTTATGTTTATCATGTTCAGTATTAATGTTAATGCTAATGCAAGTAATGTAATTAAGACCCTCAATGATAACATTTCAAAATAAAAAGCAAAATTTTCATGTTTACAGTAAATTTCAACAGTTTCAAAACGACACCAGTTTCCACAGAAATGACAGAAACACTGAAAAGGATGTACAGTACTTAGGATGTTTTGCTATGAATTGTCACTGTTGGTTATTTTTGTAATGAAACCACACACATGCAGAGATTATATGCTATAAACATTAACAATGAGAGTCCACTGTTTTCGTGTAAATGGATCCCAGTGAAAGTTTGTCATTTTGTACTAGAAAATGCTGTTGTGTAAACTGGGCCTGACTGAATAATGTAATGTACGGAATTAAATACTTTTTTTTCACCCTTTTTTATTGCTGATCTCATTCACAAGCGGTAATAACAGCCATGCAAGTGTGAGGGTCAACCGTTCAAACCTTTCAACTGAAAGACGACCCGCACTAACAAGTGGGCCTTAACGCAGACATGTTTTTCTATCTCGACAAAAAGGGTTGAAACTCTGTCAAACACTTGTATTCAAACTTAGCTTTCATCTCATGGAACATCCATAACTTTCACCAATTTTGCTTCTCAGTGACAGTTTATTGGATGTTGAAGCATCACACTGTAACAAGGCGAGTAAATGAGGGATCTGAATGTCATTAATTTTGCTGTTGTGAGTTGTGGAGGTTTTCCCAGTGCATACAAAAAGAAAGAGAAGAAAATTGTCTCAAATCCAAACTTAGAAAAAAATAAGAAAGAACAGCGCAGACACAGACACAAACATCTTTTCAATCAAGTCTTTAGTTTTTTTCCCACTCAGGCTACTGGATGAACCACGTTTCACTTCTGCTTAACACTAAACACCTGAAGTTCTCTTCGTTCGTAAGTTTACTGCCTTTGTTTATCCCAAACCCATTTGTCCACTACTTGTTGTTACATTATCGTTGTGTTGCCTCTAAGCAGCTCTTCAGATGCACTTTTGCCAAGTTGCCAGTTAGCAGCACAATGTTGGTCCTTCCATGTGTCCACAGAGTAGCGCAGGTCGTCTGCTGATGAGGACATAGGACTGTTTTCATTCTCTGTCGTGAACTAACAGGCTGCAGCAAAGCTGTTATAATCAGTCTGGAGGCTGTTTCTCAACAGCTGGATTTACAGTTGGAACACAATCGGTTGTTTTTGGTCGAATCTTTTCGTAATATCTAATGTGAGAATTGTTGAAGCCAGAAAGATGTGATGGGGGGTTTAGAGTTCATCATAGTGGTCTGTGATTGGTGCGCATAATCTAAAGTTTATTCAGAAAATCAAAAATGAGCACTTCTTTAATAGGGGTTAATTTAATACCAGTTTTGGGAGAGGAGACACAAATTAAACAGTGTTACAATCAAGAACGAAGGTTAAAAATGAAATAAATCTGGCAATTCTGAATGTAGTGAAGCAAATAATGAAGACTTTTTACAACCATAATTGAGAGACAATGCTGCAGAGGTTGTAACCTGAATGAACCAATATGATAACTGTCACGGTTCAGTTAGTTTCTAATTTGATTCAGACATTTCAACTTTGTTTCCCCTCCCAGTGTCTGATTGCTGCTCCCTGCACTGACGTGTTTCACCTGTGCCTGAGTGTACCTACGTCCTGTGTTTCTGCTTGTTTTGCATTACAGTGTCATAGCATTTGTTTTTGTGATCTCCAGGCTTTTTGGTTTAGGAATTTGGGTCTGGTTTGAAATTTTTTGGTTTACTTCTTCCTATTAAAATGAGAGTTAACCACATCAACAGCGGTGCCTGGTCAACTGAGCACTCCTTTTGGTAAACCCTGAGGGATGATCATTCTATCCACATACCAATTTTTGATAAGAAAACAGCACACACACACAAAAAAAGGCTTTTATTTCCAAGAAATGCTGCTCTAATTTTGTATTACTACATTTATGGCTATTGTCTGTCTCTGTGTGTTTGACCTGTGATGAACTGGCGACCTGTCCAGGTGTTTCCTGCTCTCCATCCATAGTGAGCTGGGATTGGCTCTCGCACACCGCGATATAAGCAGTATAGAAGATGGATGGATGGAAGAAAGATGGTGTTCAATCATGTGATGACAGATATTTATTGGCAAAATGTTATGGTAATGGCTCAAATGTTCATTATGGGATTTATTGCATCCCAAATTGATAAATAGTATTACATTATTGACAGGTGATGCAATTTTAGCCATTGTTACACTAGTGTTTGTTACAGTCTATTTTCTGCCAACCCAGCCAGCAGTGCTTTTGTCGCTTTGGTCCTGCCTCACCTTCACTTCTCCATACCCACATTCATTCTTTCATCATAAACTGCACCTATTCATCCTCATGACACATCCTTCGATCAAGGTGCATTTCACAAGTTTGAATGGCTAAATATCAAGACTTACTGTCAAATTCTTTTGAAGAATGTAGGACGTACCACCAATGGTGATGTTGGGAAGAAGTATTGCATGTGGTGGTTTGTGAGATATTTAAACATCTTAAACTATGGTTCCACCATTTCTGGTATTCACTGGCGTCCTCAACACTGCCACCCAAAGCTCCTGGTGGTATTGCAATGTTTGGTCTGTAAGTTTCCAGGAGAAAGGACAGAATAGTTCAGACTGATGGCTGTGTTTGTATCTGCACGCATATCAAACGTAGACCATCAATGAAGATTTACTGAATCCATTGTGATTCCAGATCACATGCATATAAATGCTGAAAACTTTATGAATTCTTTCATTTGTGCTCATTCTTTTTGATGTAGATCTGACTCTATACAATTCCATTTATCATTCAGTCGTTGAGTAGCACTAGCTATAAATTGTATGTCATCTTCTTTACCCAGATAACACTCATCATCATCATCCTCATCATCCTCCCGCCTCCACGTTTCACATTTGGCTATGCACTTTCACTGTTTTGGCGAGTTCCACGTCCAACATGTTGGATCCCATCTGATCCAAACACATTTATTTTGTTTCTTCTTCATTCCAAACACATTTATTTTGTTTCACCAAAGAATGTGCTGCCAATATTCATCAGACTCCTTTTTATGTGCTTTGGCAGTCGGATCTTGCAACTCTCTGCTTTTTAACAAGTAACAGATTTCCTACATGACACCATTGGTAGAGTCTGACTTCACGTAAGGTAATTTGCTCTGTCTTAACTTTTAATCAGACACAATTTATGAAATAGATAAAAATAACCCACCAGATCAGAAGCACTGATCCATATAAAATACCTCAGGCCAAGTTGTTTATAACCTTACTGAAAAGTTAAAGCATAATTCAACAATAATTGACTGACTTTTAAATGTAATTTTTCACCTGGTTCAGAGTCTCCTGTTCAGGCCCGAATCCATCCAATCCCTGCATGTGCTTCAACATGTACTTTCCAAGTAGAGGCCTTTGATTAGCACCCATCAACAAATGTCTTACTAATGTTTGAGCAGCCATTGACAAATTATTTTATATTGAAAATACAAGAATTTGATAAGAGTTGAGGAGGAAATAGATTTTAAATACATTAAATTAATATGTTTTCTGTCTCTGTTGTCCAAAATAAAAAAAAATGGAAACATAATACCAGGCTGAAAGCTCTTGGTTTCCATCCAAACACAATCTTCACAGGCAAGGAGCTGGTACAAAGCAGGGCAAAGCTGGCTTTCCACTGAATATTCAATTCAAATTTATTTATATAGAGCCAAATATAAAAAAAAAAGTCATCTCAGGGCACTATTATAGAGAAAACCCAACAATTCCACATGAGCAAAAAACACATTATATAGAAATGTGCAGAACCAGGCTCAGAGGTGGCAGCTATCTGATATTTTGATTGCAGTGAGGGGCTGGGATCAATCCAACTAATGGGAGCATTTTTTGGGGTGTTCAGTGTCTAGCTCAAGGGGGTATCAAACCTGGACTCTTATGATTAAGATATAACCACTCTACTGAGCCAGAGCTGTCCCTATGAAAACACTGAGAGGAACGGATGACGTAGGGAATGCTGGGGGCTGAGCCAGAGTCTTTACAGTGAGCAGGCAGGTGAGCTCTGGATTGGTTTGATTGACAGCAGGTGTGTGGAGGAGGGAGGGGAGGCAGAGGAGGAGGATCAGCTGAGGGAGAAACAAATACAGACCAACACATGGGAGAAAGAGAGACAAGAGACACTTGGGATGGGAAAAAAACACCAGAAACAACAGGGAGGAAAGGATGAGACTGCAGATACCTAACATTGTCATGAAGAGGAAAAACAATGTAAGTATCACTGGTGAATAAGACACTTTGATGTGTGCAGATGTAACTGATAATCCAGGTCCAACAGCTGCTGTTCCAGAACCTTCTGTGAATTTGTTCCTCAGCCTTTATCCCACAATTTTTGTTGTTATTTTCTTCATCGCGGTAACTGCTTGTCTCCAGGCCCTCACAAGTTTTTCACACACCCAGAACTCCTTCTGCTGCTCCGTTTATGTTTTCTGCTGCATATTTTGTCATTTTTGTTTAAATATGTAGCTTTTTGTTGATCCATCAGTCAGATACTGTGGTAATGGAGGATTTTCTGTGGTACTTTAACAGCATTCTGTTGTTCTACATGGACATACTGTATAAACAGCCAAACAACAAAGAAGGAAATACTGTATATAGTTCACGAGTTCTTCTGACATGTGTTCTTCTGACATTTCTAATTTGTTATTTTGCCATTGATTAGCTTGGGGAAGTTACTTCTCTGCATTTAAATAAACCTTAACTAAACATGCCAGGAGCAGATGAGATCAAGGGTCCAACTCAGGGTGCCACAGTGGTGACTTAGCAGCTGTGTGGTCAAAGGTCTTGATCGGGGGCCAGAGTGATTCGAACCTATAAACTCTCTATCCTTAGTCCTAGGCCTCAGTATTATTCTGCGTCTACTGTCGCATATGGCAGTGCATAGCATCTACTTGTGGATTTTCTGCATTGAAGTTGTATAAGCTGCAAGTTAGTTCACCACCATAACGCCAGAGGGTGTAGAAGGTTTGCTCAAGAAATGGCATAAATGTCATTGGTAGAGTTTATTTTCTGACCATAATAAGCAATTTGGCACAATGATTGTCAGTCAGGGCTTTGGAGGTTGTTTGAAGTGACATATAACCTTTGCATACCGTTTGTATATGAACTAAAATGAAACTTTAATTCCCTACTGCCGGGTTTAGTTATTAGTGATCTCGCCACTCAATGACAATAGCCCTGATTCAGGTCTACTCTTTGTGGACGCTAATTAGTTTGCATGTCCTCCCTGTGCATTTGTAAATTTTCTTGTTAGTCCTGTTTCGTCACACACAAAAAAATGCATTTAAGGAAAATTGCTGTCTCTAAATAGACCTTATTCATGACTGCAAAAATGGGAAAAACATTGATGGTATTCATCTAAGTGTTAACAGTTAGTGTTAAGAGTTTAACAGATTACATCTAAACTGTTCAAAGTGAGCGAGTCGGGCGGGTGGTTCACGTCCCAGCTTACAGTAGACGTGAGCGCACCCCCATTCAATATCTGTTAAATGTCATATGATTTATTATTGGATCACCTCAAAGTAACTGCATTAGTTCTAAATAGAACAACAAGGTCTTTGCTTTAATGAAAAAAAAAAAAAAAAAAAAAAAAAAAGGGGGA
>OMNM01034261.1:0-16324 GCA_900302745.1 Parablennius parvicornis | reverse complement strand
TATAATATGTTTAATCAAAAGACATTTCAAATAAAATGGACTGAGTAATGCTGAGAACAACAAAGCATTGTATCCACTAAAGTAAAGCAAGATAAAACTGCAGTATGCACAATATATCATCAAAATGAAACAGAAAAAAAAGTCTACATAAAAATAATGTGGATTAATAATGGTCTTGGGGATGGATGTAGAAGTTATCTACATTTTTTCATGTATCAAGATTCTTGGTCAGAAACACCAACATGTTCACAGTTGTGGGTTTAAAGGACGACCTTTGACAAGTTACCATATTTCCATCGGAATCCACCGGTAAATTCTGGCTAATCTGGTGATGTGGGGAAAGTTTACTGTGTGAATCTTCCACCACATAAAACAGACATAAGTCTGACACAAGAAGCTCCAGTTCACCAACAGCTTGGGCTGTGATGTCATCACTCTCTCTCTCACTCAGACATTGTGTGTGAAAACATGGATCAAATAGAGAAGCCATGTTCAGAAGCTTGTCTGTGACCTCGCCTTTGTAGCTTTTGTTCATTTAGTCAAGAGTTGCTGTTTTGATGCCTTTAGTCAGCTGAGTGTTACTCTCTTTTACTTTTAACAGGTCATTATTGAAAATGTGGAGTGTTGACTGAACTCATGAAATGGTCACATATTCTTCAGCGGAAAATGCATCCGTGAAGTCCAGGAGTGGACTCAATGCAGTGCTGACCGAGTCGAGCGCTTCTATGCCTTACCGTGTCAACGTGAGGTGCCTTGTTGGTTTATCAGCAGCTAAAACCTGTGCAACAGCTTTTTCTTGATCAAGGAGCCGCTGGATCATTATTACCCTAATGAGTGCAACATTCAGTTATGAGTTCGTATTCTGATAGGTCCAGTTCTTTTTGAGGAGCCTTGGGAGCTCGTTGGAGCTTTCAGCTGCGACAATCACACACACACACACACACACACACACAAAACACTTTGTTTATTAAAGCAAACATTATTTCAGTTTGGAATGTGTGATTAATTTAATTACTATATTATGCATACGATGCAGAGTGCAAAATGAAGGACAATATTTATTAATTGTCAGTTATTTTTAAACTATATATTAGCTTTCTGAGCAATAGTGGTTGCTTCATTTTTTACATCAAATAAATTCGGTATTGATTCGGTCAAAGTCAAAATGTATCATGATTTATTAGTAAATCAATATTGTCAATATGAAATTGTGTGTGCGTGTGTGTGTGGGCGGGGAGATGTAACCACACAGAGGTTACAAAATAGCCTAAATCACAACTTTATCATCAGCCCCAGGCTGCAAGTTGATTTTAACGATAATCAAACCATAATGCAAAATAGTAGTGGCCACCGTTATCTAACATAATGCAAGCAATGCTGCAACTAACATTATAATTAACTTACCGCTTGCAATGTGCAGGCGATAATGAAAATATGAAAGCCTGGTCCAGTTGTTATAAGTGCAATGGCTTTCACAACCTTCTCCCCACTGTATGTCGTCTCACACACACTAGTTTTTCCTCTTCCATGACTTCAGGAATTATTTGAAGGCTTTAACACTGGTTCATAATAAACATGAAAAAAAGAAAGAATGTAGAGATGAATCTGCATCCATTTAGTTTAACTGCTCCTTGACATGATATGTATAACCCATTAACGCAGGGGCGTCAAACACATTTTAGGCGATATTCAGCCCAGCTTCATCTTGAGTGAGTCAGACCGGTAAAATTGTGTGCTAATAATGTTTCAATTTCAACTTTAAAGTTTGTTGTGGAACAGAGTATGGGTGATGAACATGTCAATATTTTCAAAATGACCAAAACATTTAGAGTGAAAATTATTACAACCTCAACATGAAGCAAATTTTAATGAAACCTTGTGGTGCATAATACAGTGACATGTCCAAAAAATGCATGGCAACATCACTGATTTCTCAGCTCAGGTCTCAGTGTTGTATGGTGTTGCTACAAAAAATGTGTTCCAATGTGAGAATTTTTACTGTTTGCTTTGGTGGTTTGTCACGCCAGATCGGAGCCTCTTGTGGGCCGGTTTTGACCCACTGGACTTACGTTTGACACCCGTGTATTAACACATTGTCCATGAAAGTTGTTTTTCTTTGGCAAGACAATGCTAGAAATGAAGCACAAAAAACGAACGATTTGAGGAACATAAAAACCATTGTGAGGACTGCTTAAATGTTTATGGTGCATCTGCTTTTATTCGAATAAACAGCAGTCATGTTCAGGGGATTTTTTTCTTCTTTTTTTAAATCCTTAAATTAGATTTAATCCATTATTTCCTTCTGTGGACTGAACATTAACAACAAGGTGAGATTGTAATGAAATCTTTCAAATGCGACACGGCCAGTCGAGACCTCACCTACAGAGTCAGAAAGGGTCTGACGGTGGAATGTAAATATATTCTGCTTGTGTTCGCTACGTTCAGCTTGCTTTGAATCTCACAGCTCGTTTGAATTGTAGATTAAATCTCCCGAGCCATAACTACCAGTGCTATGTCTCTGCGTGAGGAACACGAATCATAATGTTGCCCCGTGTAAAGACGGTCTGATTGTTAGATGGAGGAGCGCATGTAGCTCCAAAGTGGTTGCACAAGGAGATATTTGACGTGGTGCATATTTTTTTATTCCTTCTCAGCCTGCGTTTTATCAGAGAGTCTGGTTCAAGACGGAGTCGGGGACAAAAACATCCAATAATGAAGGACACACAGAACATGAGAGCTTGATTGTGAGAGGGAATAACAAGTATCCTGAGCTACATGCTAGACTTTATTGGTTTATTTTGCTTTCATTCCATGTTCAATCAAGATGTTCCAAATGTTTGTTTTCTATTAGGATATTTTTCTTTTTCGTTCCAGCTGCAGCAGCTAAAACCCTGTTTTGTCAGATTCATCTTTGGATACAATTGAATGTGTACATGAATATATAATACATTTCTACTGTAGACTTCAGAGAAAGAAATACTACATGAAAACTATGAGCGGTACTTGTTCTTTCTACTAATGTAACGTGGTGATTCAGAACAGTGATGATAGTGATGTTTAAGTGTTTGTCACAACTTTAAAACAAATAAACAGTTGTATTAGTCACCCAGCCTGAAATCAGGTTTAAAAATGATTAAATCAACACTACTCTGTGCTCAAAATTGCTGCTAACATTGTTTTAAATCCAGCTAATATCAATAAATGAATGTTTGTGAAGACACAGTTTTATAATTAATTTTTTGTTTGAGCTATTAGATTTGTTTTTTACAGATCAATTAAAACACTGTTTTACTTTAACTCAATTCAGCAATACCAAGTTGGGAACAGGACAGTAAAGCCCCGTTTACACAGCAACGTTTTCATGATAAAATGCTAAATAATTGTTGCATTTTGCGTGTCAGTTTCAGTCAGCCACTGAAAATCCGTTTGTAAATAGCTCCCAAGGTAATTAGCTCCAAGTGGTGAGGGGAAGGGAACGCAACTTTCCTGAACCGCTGCTACTGCGCATTAGCACCATGGCCTTTGCTGATAGTTCTTCTGCACGCACGAGATGGACAATAACGTAGTTTCCTCCAGAGTGTCATTACTCTTTTTCTGGGACTTCATAGTTTTTCAGTAGACAGTCACTGTAATAACAATCCAACTCTGTTGTCTGTCCATACGAATGTCTGTGTTGTCTCATTGTTGATGTCTATATGGTATTGCTTTCTGCTCCATGTGTGTTTGGTTTCATTAAAGAAAACAACCAACAGCACCCACTAGTGACCCTACATGAAAATATCTCATTTCAGCATTTCTGCCGTATCTGCCGTATCTGTGTCAACGAAATGGTTTTCAAAACGTTGCTGAGTTAAACGTGAAACTTTTCTAAAATGAAACTGCAAAATCAATGTGTTTTTACTTGAAATAGTTTTCCATCAGTATCGATCAAATGGCAATAAATCGCCTCGACGTAGTTATGGAATGTTTGAACTCTCTGTTGATGTTGTGCTGTGCTGTGAGGTAATTCACCACCCTCACACTAGCTTCTGTGTGAACAATGACAACTGAACAAAAGAACACTTTGCTGAAAAACCCAAATTACGTTTTAGAGCAGACCAATCATGGTCTGCGTCACTTAGTAGAAACTCATTTGTAGGTGCACATTGGGTGACGTAGGGGTGGTTCATAGCGACTCAGTGGTTCTACATCGTAACTCATCGATTTGTCTTGTTAACATAAATTAGCCTTGAGAGTTTTGGTTGATTTAAATCCATGAACGTCTGACCTCTGGTGAAAGGCAATTAATAACTAAGTATAAAGTGACCACTGCAGAAGGACATGGAGTTCTTCTTCTTTAGCCATTTTTGTTGTTTTGCAGAGCATTAGTTTCAGAGAAAATCTGATTTGGGGAGCAGTGCACTACGAGTTATATGCTACTATATGCTACTGCTAGCTATATATGATTGTGATGCAGCACAGTATGAATGAGTTCATAATCATGAGTTGTTGAACTCGTGAACAAAGGTGGAGTTGAAAAGTTTAGTCTTTTCACATGACTGTAGGTGTTGCTTTCTAAGCTTTGGAAAATATTTGGTATAAAATCTCTGAAGTAGTTTTAGTCTTGGCTTCAGAGTTGTATTCTATTTTGTTTCATTCAAGTTTGTTTTCCCCAAGTCTGATTTGTCCCTGGTTTCCGGTGTAAATATTCATGTCGTGTCATTTCATTGATCTGTCTTATCCCTGCTGATTATGACCCGCAGTCTAGTTTTGTTTAGTCAGTCTTGTGGATTCCTTGACCTTCGGTTTGTGTGACACCACAGGCTTGAAGCAGTTCAAGTTTTATCTTGTCTTGTCTTGAGCTGCGATGCTGTTAAAGAGTTTAACAGGTTCAATGACAGAGAGTTGTTGTGCATCTGTCTTGCTTTGCCATGCCTTGTTCCACCGTTAGTCTTGTCATATCGTCTATGTCCTGTCTGGAATGTTTTAGTTTTTTTGTGTCATGATTCTCGTATTTTTCTAGGCCATGTCTCTGCATTGCAGTGTAACCCTGATGCATTTGTCTCCATTAGTCATGTTTCATCTGTCTAACCACGTTCATATTCAGTTTCCTATGTTCCATGTTTATGGCAGATGTCTGTGTGTCTGTTGTGATTTCTTTCATATCTTGTCTTTCATCATGAGATGTTTCTCTTTGACTCATCTGTCTTGATTCTCTCTCATTGTTTTTAAGTCGAGTTTGCACAATGCCACTCTCTCTTGTTATGTTTCCGTCATGTCATGTCCGAAATCGCACAAATTTCAGACAATAGATGAGATTAAGTCATTAATAAAACCTATTGTAATGTAATTTTGAAATAAACACAGCATCAAAACTCTAAATGACAAGTTACTTACTGTTATACCTTCATAAATGTCTCAGTTTCAGTACAACAAGCAGAGAGACGGACGACTGACAGACGAAACAAAAATATAATCACAGGTGAATGAAATGACAGGCTGTGCTCCTGCACTGTTGAGGAAGTTAATTGCTGACCCTAAGAGAGATAATGTAATGCTCACTATAAATGTGGACGTGATAGAAAAAGATCCAGAGGAAGAAAGGGATCGATATCGTATAAACCACACGCATCAGCAGTGTGTGGAGTTAAAAGGACGATGCAGCTGCTCCAAGTTAATGTCTGTCAGGTCGATATAATAATGTGTCTTGATAGAGGCTGTTAAGTTGGAGGAAGCAAGCAGGTGAGCGTTCATTAGACATGCCTGGGAGGCTTTGGCTGAACCCAGAGTGGTGCCAGGCTCAACACAGAACTGTGACGCTGTCTCCCCTGAAATGTGACAGTCTCAATCAGATTGAGTTGACATTAAAAAAATATGGCTCAGGTGTCCCATTTAGAACCACGTCTTAAAACGTCCTGGGTTAGATCGGTAGAAAATCATATTTTTGTGCTTGTCAGCCTGTCGGATATGGAGAGAAGTGGTCTGATTTTAATCTATTTTTTCTCCAGTGTAAACGTAGCCTGAGGCCCCGTTTACACAATGACATTTCAAGTGGAAAACCATAGTTTTTGTGTTTCGTGTTAGTACAGCAATGTTTTGAAAATAATAATTAATTTACATTGAAGCAGCACAAATGCCAAAAACATTTTAGTTTTAATGCTTAACCATGAGGTAGTGCTGTGAGTTAATCTTGTTATAAAACCATTCACACAGAGAACAATACGCTTTACACATTGACTTTGGGAGAACACGGACATTCGTATGAACAGACGACCAAGTTGGTAGTTTTATAGGTGACCGTCATCGTAATAACGATCCAAGTCCCATGAGAATATGAACTAGGAGTCATGACATTCTGGAGGCAAACATTGTTGTTACTGTGCATCTACTGAGAATGTGTAGAAGAACTGTTTACCATGGTCGTGATGTGCATACAAAGTAGCATCTTTTCAGAAAAGGTGCGTTTTCCTCCGGTTTTTATGAAGATGGAGTTGGACTGTTTTAAAGTTCTACTTTGGGAGTCGTTTTCAAAAAGGGGTGTGTTTTCACTGACTAGTGTTGTGTAAACAGGAATCTAAAACGCAACAAAAGTATTCCATTTGCATTTGAAAACATTGTGTAAACCAGGCCTCAGTTACAATGCTTCTGATGAATACGTCAATAGCAAGAAAACAAATCACTTTGCTTTGTGTCTACATGTCAACTTTAAAAAATGGAGTTTACATGACGGTTCATGACCCTGATGGTGAAACTCACACTTACCAGTCTGTGCACTGATCCCATTCTCAGCCAGTGGAGATGTGAGGTTTTTGAGTAATTGGCATACAGCCAGACTAATTCTCGGTCGTCTCTGCCTCCAGATAAACCAGCAAGTTAAAGAATCCAGTATCCTGCCCTCCTGCCTCACGCAGGCCTGGAAAACAGTCTCAGCCACATCTAATCTCCAAAACAGTTCTCTTCAGACGGAGATTCCCCTCAGGCTCTGATCCAGAGCCGGTAAGTGAGCAAAACACTGAGAGCGAAAACCTAAACAGGCCGGAGATCTGTCAGCGGATTGATATCATAATTGACCCTCAGGAGCAGCTAACCCAGTCGTAACCCCTGCTGCTGACAGCTCCCCGTTCAGCCGGGTTCATTATTCCTCCATACAGAACATATCTATTAGACATTATTTTATAAATACATTCAGGCAGCAGTGGCTGCAGATTCTGTTTTGACATGAATTCCTGCAGAGGGAAGAAAAGAGGATGATGAATCTACCAGTTAAATATCTCTTTCGGTCGTGTCCTCTGTATAGAACTTTACTGGAAAAACCACACCTTATTCATGTGTGAACAGAGACAGTAATCTTCTATATGTGGAGGGCACCACTACAATCATGCAACAAAAGAAGGAAACTGAATAAAAAACAAGATGCAATAAACCTGTATTTAGTTTGCAGTATACAATGAAAACGTGCATCTGATAAGTTGTATTTTTTTTTAAATGAGATATGGCTTTATGGGAATGTCAAATGATTGCATTCTGTTTTGATTTACATTTTATAAATCATCCCTGGTTTTTCTTGGGTTGAAAAGTGTGTTTTTGTCACAAGGTGCCTGAAATGAACACCAGCAGAAGACTCCAGCAGCACAAGATAACATATGACAGGGACAAATTGTAATTATTTTCAGTTCTAAAGGACATGTGATATCAGATCCATGGAACAACACTGTCCAATAAAAAATAAACAGATGTTTCTGTTTCTAGTCATTTTCCTATCAGGGTTTTTTGTGTGTGTATTCTCACAACATATGGTATTCTTATAGTGACACATTTCTCATCAAAACCTGAGAGAAAATTACTTTCCCTGAGAAGAGTCATTTCTTATCTTTGCATACAGCAGTTTCCAGCTGCTGTGTAGACGGAGCACTATATGTCTCTGGGATGGAAGAACCTGGACGGTGAAGGTTCTGCACTGAATATTTTATTTAGTTATTTTGTTGTTAAAAGACAGACAATACATACAGAAAGGGTTTGTGAAGACTCAGATGCTTGAAAGGATCATATTTTATGATCAATTTATGCAGAAAATTATGTACAAAGTGGAGACAAATGCATGTATTTATCAAACACATCAATTAATAAATTCAGAGTGCCGTGGAAAAATGTACCTCAACAGGACATAGACAGAGGAATAGATGGATAGATTTCGGTCTATCGTTCCTTTAAGAACCGCTCCAGCTCCATCCAGATTCTCTGGGTGTCTGCTGTGAACATCTCTGCTCACTCCACAGCATCTTGACAAACAATGCTGTTGTAGATTATCTTCAATGTTCAGGCTCCAGTTTGTTGACAACGAATAGAGTACGAACTAACCAAGGAGTGTTTTATCTCTCTAAGATTGTGAGTGGCTCAGACCCAGAGGCAGCAGGGCAGCCCTGAATCATGATGATACCTCCCCCATAGTTCAAGGGAGGGCTGAGGCTCTTGGGTTGTATGTGTTGATACTTTGAATTTGGTGTTGTTCCTCCTGCTTGCATAGTCTGGTTGTGTTCTGCTGGCAGTCAAGATGCAGATATCTATTGTTATGGTTTACTAGGTTTAAGGTTTGGTGTTTCAAAACTGATCTGTTGATCAAATCAAATAACTAATCACTGCTTTGACAAGTTCACATGTGGAGGCGACTGCTTTTCTTGAAGATGGTCATTAAACAGCATCCTACGGCATAAACACAAAGGGAATTTGGGGATTTCTCTTAAAGTTGGAAACAAAACAAAACCTTTAGTCCTCCCATTATCTTCTTTGGGGTTATGGGCACTTGAGGCAATTCGAGCTATGGGCAAGGGCAGGTTTCACCCTGGACAGCTTGCCAGTCCATCACAGGGCAAACAACAACACAATCACACTAACGGACAATTTAGGGCCGCCAATCAACCTCTCACGCATGTTTTCAAATGAAAACCAGAGAAACACTTGCAAGCATACCCAAATACAAACTACACACATAAAGGCCCAACCAGTTTTTGATCCCATGTTGTTCTCACTACTGCAACAAAGGAATACTGGTTTTCTTCAGTCAAGTTCTGTTGCTCAGTTGTTTCCCCTTTTCTCCGACCACCAATAAATGTCAAGCAGAGGTGGCAACATCTTAGACATACATGTGGTTGGAAGAGGGCAGGTTGATATGTATGAATTTTGCGATTGTGAAACTACCATTGTTTACCTCAACCAGCCAGGCATTCTTGTTGAGTAACCTAATAAAGTACCATAGTTGAAGGTTATTTTGAACCATAGCTTTGATTATGTCACAATGTTCGCAACAATTATACTTTTGGTTTTGATCTAATTGCTATGCACCACCTTATTGCACCAACCTCAATTACACTGGTTTCTTAAAAAAAAAAGAGGGGGTTTTAATAAAATACATATTAGTCTCATTCTCAATTTATTCCTTTTTTAATCATAAAAGAAGACATGCTGGGAAAAGACCCTCACCTCCACAGAAACCCTTTAACAATGGAGGCAAAATGACAGCAGTGTGACTGTCCCTGCTTTGAGAGTCAAATGAAACACATATCCTCCTCTATTAATGTTTTGTCCAATCTGAATGAGGCACTAAGAACGTTAATATAGATATCACCTTTCATTCAATGACAAAAGCCAGAAACTGTTAATTAAATCATCACCCTTTGTAATTGCCAATGCAAATGAATGGTGACTGTTAGCGAGGAAAGTGGAAAGGGAGTTAATTTGTGAGGCAGTAACTTTGATATTTCTTTTCATGCAAATTGACACTAATTATATGTCAAAACTTCACCTTCACCTATCAAGTAGATTAAAATCATTGTATTCTTACAAATCAATAGATACATATTTCACTTATTTGTCTGTGCAATGAACCAGTATTATGAAGAAACATGCCAAAGATCATGAAGACAATCATATAAAGTTTCAACTTGGATTCAGACCCAGTAATTCTTACTGTGAACTTATCAATGCAGCAGGGAGAACTATTAACACTGCAGCACGCACAAAACGTTCACATGTGCTCAACCCCACAATGCAGACTCAATGAGGGAGGTGACTGAGTTTGTGTGGTTTTTTGACAGAAGCTGAAAGCAAGGAGGAAGTTAAGAACCTGGGATATGATGGGATTCAGAAGAAGGATAGCGAATGAACTGTAGATGTATTTAGTACATTATATGTAGTGGAATTACTCAGTTTTATATCAGGGTGAAGTTTACCTGATATTAATTATGGCAGGAGAGAATGAGTAAGTGTTGTCTGTCATCTCAATGAGGGCTTTTGTTTGCGTTCACATTTGATTGGATCGAGTCGGGGCAAAAAAAAAAATAGACAGTTTGAGCAATTCTATTGCAAAAACTGACTTGTTTTCTCCAGAGATGGTGTGTCTGGCAGACCTAAAATCAGGCTTTGTTCCATATTCTGGTGCAGAAATCATTTGTTAGGATGAGACGTTTCAGGTTAGATGTCAAGCTTATGAATATTCTGCAGAGCTACCTTCTATCTGCTCTACATATCAGGCATATGGTGGTGAAAAAGTGGCACTTTTTTCCCCTGCTGGGTTTTTAATGGAAGCCTGGCCCAGACTCAGTCTCTGCAGTCTGCTTGATTCAAACACATTAGCCTATCTAGTAATGGCCACACTTCTCCAGGCTATAAGAAATGCAGCCAACTTCCTGTCTACACACGGATATTAGACACGGCGCTGAAACGGTGGCTCATCTTCCCCCCCCTCGTGCGAATATCAAGTGCTTCGGCTGTCTCTGCATTCGAGCGTCTGCTGGTACCGCTGCTGTTTTTATGTCTCTCGCACTTGTCGGCTGTGATAAAAATATATTGTGATGTCTTCCACTGCGCTGCAATGTTGACTGGTAGAAGTGCTCTCAGAGATAGGAGTGTCAAGTGTTGTGAAACAAACTAATCTATATTAACAAATGCATGCAGAAGTGTTGCTGGTGAAGTGTGTTATTGCTATTCTATTCATATATCAAGAAAGCGAAATTGACAATGGCAACTGAAGTATGATTAATGATTTCAGGTCTAAGCATTGAGAGACACTTATGGGAGAAATCTGAACTGTCTGATGTAATGATGAGAAATTTGTCTCTGTCACTGGCAATCTCAGGACTGTGGATATCACCACCAGCAGCCGACCACAGGACCAATGCCAGAGATTTTATGTTTGAGCTAATGCAATCTATAGGTTGCTTTTTTAAGCTCAGTTTAATGTACAGTATAAGTTGCTTTGCTAATCGTAGACCGAACCGTTTGCCATTGACCCATCACACACCCGAGCTGTTTAAATAACAAAGATACAGGCATGTGTGATCATAGATCAGTTTGACTTATTGGTTTTATGTTTGATTTTCTCCATGATGTGTTATATTTTCCTGTGTATTCTTTCCTCCCTTCTTCATTCTTGTAACTCGTGACTACGCCCTTGTGTGTTTCCTATCCTCCATTATCCTTAATCGTACGTCTGTTATTGCTGGTGCGCGTCCTCTTCTCTTACCTCCTGTGTTGTGTGAATTCACCCTTGTTTTCTCCCTCTTTCTGATTCCCCCTCAAATGTTTCCACCTGCATCTCATCGGCTCTGCTTTCCAGTGCGTATTTAAGCTTTCAGTCTGTCACGCCAGGTTTTTACAATTTTTCAAGTGGAAATGCATCGTTTTTCTGTTTTCATATCAGAAAGTTTTCAGTTTTATATGGCAACGATTTAGAAATGATGTCAATTTCCAGGAAATAGGCAAAAACTCAGAAAATGATGCATTTTTAATGTTGGGCCACTAGTGGGCGCTGTTGTTTGGAATGAAACTATAAACGTGCATGTAGAGGACAATATGCAACAAACATTAACAATGGGAGTACACATGCACACACGCACTCATGCACAGTTCTTATTGGGAACAGAAGATTGAAATGTGGTTGTAAATGAAGGTACCAACAAACCATGCCTACAAATATTTCAGAAACCGAGAGTACATTTCCTTTCAACACCAGTTCAAAACTTTTTATACAGAATGTAACCTATACACAGAACAAAAGCAAACGTAGCCATTTGTATTATTCTCTTGGAAATTATGTTAAGAGGTGGTCAGTCATAAAGGTTTTTCTAACTAAATGCGTGGAAGTCACACGACGATGACCAGACAAAACTGTTATTGTTTCCAAAATCAACCGACTACCATCCTGTTTGGAAACAGGAAAGAGAAGTACACTCAGCATTGGGCTCTTTGGACACTTGGAGGTTTTCCCAAAAACATGTGTTGTTGAGTGAGAAAAGTGTCTGTACAGGGTCAAAGTACAATTACACCAGACAGTGGAGCATCATGCCAAAGGTTAATGAGATTATATCCTATGTTAAGCTTTCATTGCTTATACAATGTTAGTTATTTGGTGGTGTGTTGTTTTTTTTTTTTTTTGCCATCTGTGAGACATCAAAGCAAGAAAAATATCCACATGACATAATTTAGTGTTGAATATTTAAGGATAGAATTGAACACTATGACTCAAAATCTAGCAATGTTTTGAAGTAGGACCCTTAAGGCATTATATTGTGTTACAAAACCAGTTATTTACAAAACTGATGGGGATAAACACCTAAACAACATGATGCTACCACATGTCAAAAACAAATACTAAGAGTTTCTTCTTCCAGCTTCCCAATCACTTTGAATCAAGGGCGATCACTTCAGTCCTATTTTTATTAAACTGAAGAATTTTTGTTGTTTTTTCCTCAGACTCCGAGCAGGCTTTCATCTGTTTCTCATTGAGAGGAGACTTGAGGGAGACTTGAGCTGGATCGTTCTTCCAGCACACGGCCTGTCACGGATCTTAGGGCATTTTTCTAAATGACTGCAGTCAACAAAGTTTGTAACGTCAAATGTAATCGAATGTGTTTCCATGTGATTTTTGTATGAAACTGACAAATATTGTATGTAATAATGCAAAAATTATAGATTTTTTTAGACCACCGTTGCCTTAAAACATTGTCAACACTCACGGAAATATCAAATTATATATATTTCAGTGACAGGTTTTAGTTAATTTGTGTTTCATTTTTTTAGCAAAGCTTAGAATGACGTAAAAAAAAAAACACACATTGTCTGTAAATAAAGAAACTGCTGAGCACCACAATAAATCTGAATCATAAAAATGTGTTATTTTGACATAGAATTAGAATCTGATTTAAATGAAAAGTTATTAAAACATTTTAGAATTGTGTTTAAATATTTTTAATTATATTAGAAAATAGTTCATTGTTAAAAAAAATAAATAAAAGGGAAGTTTGGAGTTATTTTTATATTCCATTCTAAGTGCTTGTAAATTTTGCTTCATGACAATGAATCAATTGAAATTGATCTTGGAAATTATGAGATTTCACTTTATTATTGCACTTGTCAATTAACTAGAATCACTATACCACGAACCGGTTTTATTACCATTGTCTTGAAATGACCAAAGAAAGACTAGACACAAGACTCTAACAAGTGCCAGTGTGTCTTTCCAGGATGATTTTTATTTATTTTTTTTTTTTGGACACATTAAAATAAACTAATGTTCCATCACTTTATGCTCTTATGTAAACCTGAAAATAAAGTCCAGCCTGTAAAGCATGGTGGCGGTATCATCATGCTGTGGATGGGAGCTTTGCTGCCTCTGGCATTCAAGGTACCAAATGCCCCAGTTTACATGACGTTTCAAGTGAAAACAGATTTCTTTCGTCTCAAAAGACTTTTGCATTTACACAGCAACATTTTGAAAACAATGCCCATTTATATGTAAATGACAAAAGCTGAAAGCAAGGTAGTGGCATGTTGGGCCGCTAGTAGGCGCTGCTGTTTGTTTTGCAATGAAACTACACACATGCACGCAGAGAACCTGGACTGGGAGTCATGATACTCTGAAGGAAACGTTGTTATTGTCCATCTAGTGAACGTGCAGAAAAACTGTTTACTACTGTGGTGATGCGCATGTGCAGAAGCAATATTTTCAAAAAGTTACGTTTTATGCCATTTTATTGGAAGCAGAATTAGAGTGTTTTCAAATAGCTGTGTTTGGCTGCGCAAGAGTTTCATTTGAATGGTCAGGGAAAAACAGACAGACCAAAGAAATCTTGACATTAAAAGTTGGGAAATACATTGGTAGGACGTTTTCATTCGAAGTGAAGCTCTTTAGCCAAGTTGTCCCACTAAAGCTCACATCCTGGAGCACAATTACAGAAATGGACAGTTTTAAAATGACTGACCATGACTTTAGAACTTCTGTAAATAGCTAAAACCCACCTCTGTGGAAAGGACTCGGGGAAATCTAATCAAAAAGGAGCTGGAATGCAGTGAAGGACATTAGTCTTTATGAGCAATGAAAGCCTAAACGTCTGCATCTAGAATCGAGGTGGGCAATCCTTGTCCGGAGAGCCGAAGTCCTGCGTGTGTTTTCCTTCTGCAGCAAACCTTCATTAGATTAAGGTGACATTGAAAATGTGCCCCACAGGACCAGAAGTGTCCCCCTCTATTCTCTGTGGAGACATTTAGGGGCTTTCATTGCTCATAAAGCCACTTCATATTACTCTGGGCTCACACAAAATTTGTCCAGGGAATATTTTGTATTTGTTGTCCAACAACATGGCCCCTGTGGCTCACATAACTGATGGGGGCTCCGTTCAGATACCACCAGACAGTAAAGTGCTAATGTTTCAGGGGAGCTTGCTGCAGATGAACGCTGATAAAACCACAGAGCTGTTGTGTTATGGGATCAGAGGCAAAGCTCCATTGTTCCAAACCGCCCAGAAGTGGGAGTGCACTGGTGGAGCAGGTTCAGTCTTTAAATACATGGCAGCTCAGTTATGCACCTGGGTGTGTGTGTACAAAAGCCTAATCACAGCTTCATCGGTTGAGGGAACTCCGGTATTTCAGCACCAACAATGATGTTTGAACACTCGTCAACAGGTGACTTATGCAATCTGTCTTCACAATGAATATTGTTGCTGGGTACAAGATGAATCAGCTCATCTCAAACCCATATCTATGTTTGTAAGAATATGTGGTTTACTTTTTATACCTTTTAAGGTTTAGGGTTTTTGTATTCATTGGTGAAAACTTTTGCACATATTAATATGCATTCCTTTCTTTGTCTTAATTTATTTGTTTTAAACACATATAATATAATTGTCTGAAAATTAATACCTGAAAGCACTTGTTTGCAAATGCAAATATGCAAATATTGCATTCCCCCCCTCATCTGCCTTAAATGGTTTGATCCATTTAATCTTTTGCAGAAAATCAATAAAACCAGACATCTGTCAGACACGTCTTCATTTTTACAGGCAAAAACATGTTATCTGCTACAACAAAGCCGCATTTTAATGGTTGAATCTTCTGTGTGAATGCAGCAGTCATACAAACAAAACAAAACAACAAAATCTTAAGAATCTGCAGCTCAACATGATCTTGAACCACTTTGAGTGCAGTTTGCGGGATTATTGCAATTTGCAGTATTTTTTAAATACATAGCGCTTCTCCACTGCTTTAGTAGCCCTCAAAGTGCCTAGTTACATTCACCTATTCTCACAAACACTTACACACCAATGGAGGTGGCTGCCATACAAGGCATCTGATGTATCTATTGAGAGCAATTTATGGTTCAGTGTTTTCACACATTTGGTTTAAAAATAGTTTAAGTGGAATACACAGAACGAGCTAAAATGTTATTTTGCAATTTCTAAAATAGCTTGTCTTCTTGAGGTCATTCTACAAGTTTTGAATTTAAATATGGCTGTGGTTGACTTCACAGTTAGCAATAATGTAGAAAAATAGACTTTTATAGTCCTCAATACAGTTTAGACGAAAGCTTGGATTATACCAGATTAGAATACAATGGACAAGAATACATTTGAATAGAATAGAAATATTTAATCAGTTCTAGAGGTAAATTAAGAATAGAATATAATGAATAGAATAGAAAGCTAAAATGTAAAACAAGACCGGATAAGAATTGAATAAGTAATATTAAGCATAAACATGTACATGGCTTGAAGGTGACTAAAATAAGCCTGAAAGACTGGAATTGAAAGAAACACACAACAAACATTATTTACAGAGAAGAGTTATAAAGCCTGGTGGCCACCTGAAGTAAGGATTTCATGAAAACATTACAAGCTGTTTCTCCAGAAGTTATTGTTTTACACACTAGCATGCGTCTTTTTTGATTTATATCTTTTTATTTTAGACTAAAATTCTTTTACTTATTTTACTTTTGGGTTTTTCCCTAAAAATTGTGGACATGGCTTCATTCACCAGTTGTGATTATGTGATATTTTTACTTTTTTTTATAAAAGAA